>PVIU01006720.1:0-43129 GCA_004026605.1 Ondatra zibethicus
TCCTCTTCAGGGGGTGATGTGCCCATCTGTATCTACCCGGTCCTCTTCAGGGGGTGATGTGCCCATCTGTATCTACCCGGTCCTCTTCAGGGGGTGATGTGCCCATCTGTATCTACCCGGTCCTCTTCAGGGGGTGATGTGTGAATGATAGAACAGAGGAAAGAGTGTTCATGCTTCCAGCCCAGAACCATCTTCCAGACCCTCAAGCTCTTCTCCCCCCTTGTTCCTTTTCTGTCTTCTTACAGATTAATGGTCATGTTTATGTTGATAATCTTCAGACTTTATTTTTGCTATGGCTCAAAGGCATGAATCCGCTTGGACTATTTGCAGACATTTGGTAACTGCTTTCCCTGCGATGAGGATTTCAGTGCCGATTACAGACAGCGCTCCTGCTGATATATCTAAAGAACTTTTATCTCTTTTCGTCGGCTTCCAAACGCCATGCAAGCTGTAGGGAGGCATGCTTGTATCCATCTGTCACATGTCAACAGGCTCTGGATGGAAATTTCAAGTCTACACCCGAGATAAAGATCCCCTAAGCGCCTTAACTTCATTTCTGTCTCTGGTCTCTATCTATCCACTCAGCTGTCAGACATCATCCAGGAATCAACATGAGCCCTGCCACTCCTGCAGAGCCAGCCCCCTTCTCCTGCTCTGGTGATCCCGCAGAACCAGCAAGCCCTTCTCCTGCTCTGGTGATCCCGCAGAACCAGCCCCCTTCTCCTGCTCTGGTGATCCCGCAGAACCAGCAAGCCCTTCGCTTGCTGACAGCTGGAAGATGGAGCACTCACCTCTTCCTTAATGAAGAATGATGCTACCACCTGGACACATGGAAGAGAGGATTAAAAACTTCCCAATCTGCCTCACAAACTACAGCTTCCAGGGGGCTGTGCATTTAGTCTCCCTTGGGGCTCTGTCTTCTACCCCTCCTTCTCCCACTGTTCCCGATCCCTCTCATAATGATGAGTGCTCCCTGCCTGTCTTAGTTAGGGTTACTATTGCTGTGATGAAACACCATGGCCAAAGCAACTTCTCAGTCTACTCTTCCACATCACAGTCATCACCAAAGGAAGTCAGAGCAGGAACTCAAGCCAAGCAGGGACCTAGAGCCAAAAGCTGCTGCAGAGGCCACAGAGGATGTTGCTTACTTGCTTTCTCTTCATGGCTCGCTCAGCCTGTTTTCTTACAGAACCCAGGACTATCAATCCAGGGATGGCCCCACCCACAATGGGCCGAGCCCTCCCCCATCAATCACTAGTTAAGAAAATGGCCTACGGATCTTATGGAGGCATTTTCTTAATTGAGTTTCCCTCCTCTCAGATGACTTTAGACTGTGTCAAGTTGACGTAACACTCTGCAACACACTGTCCCTTCAGGTTCTTTCAGGCAAAATTATCCAATGGTCAATAAACCAGATGCTTCTAATAGAATTTTCCCAGGTCTCCGACCATCGCCTGCTTGCTTGACTCTGCCCACCTTCTACCTGCATCCCAGCTTTCTTAACATCCTCATGATATTCCTTCTCAGCTTTAAGAAGCTAGAGTTTGTGCCACCCACCCCACCCCCGCCGCCCACTTATCATTAAAAAACTGGAATGTTTGGTCCAAAGTGGGCCTACACACATACCCTCAAAATGGCAGTACCACTGAATGTCCTAACTGACATTCTGAACTCAACTCAGGCTGGACTCTGACAGGTAAACAGAAGGATTGCTTCTTAGAGCCAGCATTCCTCAGAAACCTTGTAAAATTCATTCCTGCTTGTCACGAAAAGCTGTTACTCCCCTTATCTGGCCCTGGCCCACAGCCAACTACCCACAGAAAGGGCATCTGGTGACCCAACTCAAGCTGCCAAAAGGCTTTGACCCCACGCTAGTTCCCAGGCTGTAGCAGCTAACTCGCCTACCTCCCACCACGACATACCCCTTACAACCAGCAAGGCTGCCCCACCATTTAACTTCTCCCTGCTGCCCCAACCCCACCCCGGGAGAGACAGCCTTGGGAGTTTGATAGAACTGTCCCTCTTCTGCGCGCAGAGTGATCTAATTCAGTGATTTCACCATGTAGAGTGATCTAATAAAGTGATTTCACCACGCTGTTGCTCACAAAACCATGTTACCAGGCCCACTTGTTCAGCCCACTTGTCCTGGGGTTATCTTTGCCCCCAGGACTGCACAAGGCCATCTTCTCTAATAAGAGGAGCAGCGGAAGGGGAGCCAATCTCATTGTGTTAGTGAAAGGGAGTAGCAGTGCTGAGCGGTCTGCTGGCTATTTTGCCAGGTGCTAAGAAGCTGAGGCATACGGCCCCTGCTTTCCACCTCCCCGGACCACAGGGCGAGAATCAACAGGTGAGGGAGCACTTAGCACACAGTCACGATAAGTGCAATCAGCAGATTGCCTAGAGAATCAGTGAGTTATCTCACGCTAATGCTAGCTTAGCTGTGCATAGGCAGAGACCAGATGTCGGGGATGAAGATGTAGTCACCCAAGGCTAGGGACCCTCCTAAAGGTCTCTCTCCATTCCTGAACAGCTGTGAGAGAAATATCCCGGCTTGTCATCCAGCGCCCGACCACCATCTCTGTTTCTCATTATTGCCTGTCTCTATAACTGGTACACTAGGGCCAAACATAGCTCACTGGGGACAACCCCCTCCCAAACACTACCATTCCCAGGGTAAGTATTTTCCTTTGTAGGCATGGTTGAAAAAAACAAGGTGTTGAGGGGAGGAGAGATCTAAGTCATATAGCAGGTTAGAGGGTAAGAGGGTATATTTGTGGTAAACCCTTTGAGAGAGAGACAGAGAGAGAGAGAGACAGAGAGAGAGAGAGATTTAATCATTAATGTTTTAAGGATCACAAAGATCAGGGCAGATGTGACTGCATTATAATGAGTTATCTCAAATGATTCATATTCAAATGCTCATCTAAATTGTTTGGAATAGCATACCCCTTATTAAAGTCACATGACAAATGTCAGCATATAAAAATATAAAACAACTTAGAGTAACAAAATGCCTTTATCCAGCTGCCTTGAACATTTTCCCTTTGACTTTTGCTGGGAAAAAAAATGTACTGATGTTTAAGAAATACACCTTGAAGACTTGTCTGTGATCCCAAAGACACTCTTCGCTCAGAGGCAGGCAGTGTGTTCCCTTCCCCAGCAGTGTGTGTCCGCTAGAAGAAGCTCTCAGGCTAGGCCTGGACAAGATGAAGAAAAGGGGACACATCTGCCACCCACCCAATGTAGAGAGGGAAGCAAGGCTAAGGTTGAGCGTCGCCAATGAGGCGAGAAGGAGCAATGAAAGGCGTGGTCCTCTCCAATAGCAGACTCTCAACAGTGGTGGAGCATCCTGTTAGCACATTGCAAAGCAGCCGGAAGCTATGAAACCAAAGACTAGTCTGTGGCCAGCTCAACCTTCAGGACACTCGTCCAAAGGCCAGTGTGAACTGGATTATACCTGTGAGAGGGTTGGGACTGCAGAAGGAGATGAGACGACTTCCTGTACAAGGTCTGGAGTTGGGGAAAGCTCTGCAAAATACATGCCAGTAAGGAACGAGCAAAGCAGACTGTGAAGAAGAAGCTTGAACTCAACCAGCTAGAAGTCTCCATTTGTTCCCCAAATAACCTTCCAGACACCCAAAACCCTACAGCTGTGCTTTAGTTCACACTCTGTAATTTTATGAATGTCCACTGGAGAATCTGTATGGATTAAAAAGCCCATGGCCAGAGAGCAGGTGGGATGTGCAGTGTTCAGGGAAAAGAATCACCTTCTGAGGCTCTGTTAGAGGATTCCTAATTAGAAGGCTTCTTTTACATTCTTTCATAGACTGCAAGCAAAACCAACATTTGAGGATGGTGTGGGAGAGTGGTCTGTATTCTGTCAATTATATTTTAAATAAATGCTGGTCAGTAGCCAGGCAGGAAGTATAGGCAGGACAACTAGACGGGAAGTAGAGGCGGGTCAATGAGAACAGGAGAATTCTGGGAAGGTGGAGCCAGCCACAGAAAAAGCAAGATGTGACTGCCTCACTGAAAATGGTACTGAGCCATGTGGCTAACATAGACAAGATTAATGGGCTAATATATGTTATAAGAGCTAATACAAAGCCTGAGCTAATGAGCCAGCTAACGTAGACCTCGGTGTGATTTCTTTGGGACTTAACGATTGCGGGAACTGGGCAGGACAGAAAACCCCAGTCAACATGAGGAGGCTTCACTGGCCACCGCATGGGCCTATTTTCTGCCCAGTGCTGCTTGTATAAGACCAGTATGTTTGTTAAAAGTTTGTATGCAAGGAAAGCTGTGCATCTTCCTTAGCTCCTGAGGTGGGCACAGGCATCAGAGCATCTTCCAGACCTTCATTTACTGGAGGGGCCCACAGAAGTGGGCTGAAGGTCAGAGTTTAAGGCTACTCTTGTTCTTTCAAGGTTATTGACAAGACTTCTGACTTAAGGTGTAGCTACAAACAAGATGTCTTGGCCTAGGGTGTGGTTACTGGGTATTTTGGGTATTGAGATGGCCCACAGAGGTGGTCTGTTTCACCTTGACCATAGGTCAGAGAATTCAAGACAATTCATGCTCCTTCAAGGTTACACAAGGAGGTTTGACCCAGGGAGTGGCTGCCTACAGGATGCTTGATCTAATAGGTGGTCGCTGCATGTCTGCCTAAACAACAGAATGCTTAACTCAGGAGATAGTTGTTTGATGTTTCAAGTATTGAAGCAGGTAATTGCTCTATTTATTCTTTGTGGCATATTAAAGCAATCTTTTGCCTTCTCCCCTCCTCCCTTTTTGGATTGCGGTTTATAAGCATATGGAAAATGATCGTGAATGAATTCAGTATTCGCTGGATTTCCCTCCTGGTTCTACTCTGTGTCTCTGTTCTTTTTCTTTCATATCTCTGTTCCTCCTGGCTAATATTTCTAACTCACACACCCCTACCCTGGAACATGCAAACCCCATTGTTTGGCTTACAACAGTTTACCAGGCCTTAAGTGCCAGTTTGGGCCAACAATGAACTGCAATGGCCATAGAGGCCAAAGGGAGGGATTGTAACTATGTTGGTTATTTTTCTGTCAACTTGACACAAGCTAGAGTCATTTGAGAAAGGGGAACCTCAATTCAGAAAATATCTCCATAAAATGTGTCTTTAAGAAAGTCTTAGGTCATTTTTTTTGATTAATGATTGGTATGGGAGGGGCCGTTCAACTGTGGGTAGTGCCACGCTTGGGCAGGTGGTTGGTACTGAGCGGTATAAAAAGAAACAGAACTAGCCATGGGAAGCAAGCCTGGAAGTGGTCTTCCTTCAGAGCTTCTGCTTCAATTCCTGCCTGCAGGCTCCTGCCTTGATTTCCAGCCTTGACTTGCTACAATGCCGACCTGTAATGTGGAAATGGAACTTCCTCCTCCGCAAGTTGCTTTTGGTTATGGTGTTCTGTCACGGCAATAGAAAATTTACGAAGACAAGAACCTTCTAGCGGCTCCTGAGAAGGGAGCAGTACCAGGTCTGGCCTGCAGATGAGCATCTGACAGCACTGCTTCGGAAGCCAGGGCAGTGTCGTTCATCTGATCTAACTTGACTTTCTAGAGTGACCTCAGGCAACCTGACCTGAGTCTGCCAGGCGACAAAGGGTGCCCAGGTTTGAACTAATGCAGTCTGTCTGAGGTGTGAGTGCCACTGGCCATCCACAGCCAGGCGGGTACCTTGCAGGGCAGCTGCGTTTCTGCTAAGATAGTGTAGAAACTAATGAATCCATAAGACAGGGAGGGAGGCCCACTCGTGTTCCTGGCAGCTTCCACCCAGAGCAACTGTCCGATTCAGACACCCTGCAGCCTCTGTCCCTCCAGGCAGAGTGCATCTCCGCCTCCACCACTTCTGATCTCTTAGCAACTGCTCCCTCCTAACGACTGAATCCATTTCCCTCATGAATTCCTCATTGATTTTCTACCATGGGAGGCGAAAATGTATGAGATTGGAGGCTAGCAAAAGCCACTGGGTCCTCTCTTACACAATTATGCCTCGTGTTAGGGTGCACGGCGTAGAGGACATGTTGGTGAGTGTCGTGAGACCCTCTGGGCCAAGAAATCACCACCCTGAGGAGTTTCAATGTTTCCCTTTGCAAAAGACCCCAGGTGGCATGGTTGACGGTTTCCACCCCAACCAAGAGGCTGGGAACAGGGCACAAGATTCAGATTCTGCCCTGAGTGTCTAGCTGCTTCCTACCACTTCAGGCTCTATGTGGCCTGAGATGGGACCGGAAATATATAGAGTTGGAGGGAAACTAGAGCAGCAGAGAAGCCCGCATCCCTGTTGGGAAAGACTTTCTAGGTGTGGTCACCTGTAGGAGGAGTGATCACATTCCCGTAAGGAACCCATCGCCTAGTCTCCGTAAGGAAACCCAAAATCCATTGGTTACCCAGAGTGCACTGTGGCAGAATCATGGCACGGTTTGTAGTTGGGAACTTGAGAGGAAGGTTATCTCTGCTTTCCTTCTTCCTTGGGTAAAAAACAGTGACCAAGGAAAAAAATTAAAATCTGTGATCAAGGTCTGGGTGTCCCACCCTCAACCTGGGTAGCATACACGGAAGGTCTTTTAATAAGGTGACCGATTCATTCTACGGTACAAAAACGGTGTCGATGTTTAAAGTACAGTCACCCCTCAGCATCCTGAGCATCCCAGGACACCCTAAGGCACTATACGCTATGCACAGGCACTCTATGCCCACTATACAAAATTGCAGTGCCTTTGCCTAGGACCCACAAGTCTGGCTACATAAATTAGCTCTATATTGCTTACAAAGACTAATACAATGTAAATGGTCCTGTTTTTATTACTGTTCTAAATGTGTTACAATGCATTTTAACTTTATATATGTGTTCCCTTGAATTCTGAAATGATTTTTTTCCTTTTTCTAATAAGGGTTAAATTAGCTAATTCCTTTTATGTCCTAATTGTTCTTTTTTTGTTGTTAAATTTTTATTTTTTGAGATTTAATTGCATGAGTTCCCTCTTCCCTTTCCTCTCTCCAAGCACTACCATGTACTCCCTCTCTCTTGAGTTATATGAATAATATATAAATTAAATAGATGAAGTTATTGAAATAAATTTAAAAAATAAAATATATAATGATATAATCTGTCTAAATATATAAATACAGCCTGCTCAGCCTGTGTAATGTTGCATATATGTCTGCATGTGTGTGTGCTCATGCACTTGTATACGAATGCATGCATGTATGTATGCATATACAGAACTAACCATTTGGTATTGGATAACTAATTTATGTGCTCTTCCCTGGGAAAACTATTTCTCTGGCTCTCAGCATTCCTCAGTTGTCTGTAGTTATATGTGTAGGGCTGAGATTTCCCTCATGGGTTTTATCCATGTTATCACATCTATTCTATGTTATCACGTCTATTCCATGTTATCACATCCATTCCATGTTATCATGTCCATTCCATTTATCACGTCTATTCCATGTTATCACATCTTTTCCATGTTATCAGTCTATTCCATGTTATCACGTCTATTCCATGTTATCACATCCATTCCATGTTATCACGTCCATTCCATGTTATCACGTCCATTCCATGTTATCATATCTATCAGTGTCATCCTTGTTCAGGTCTGGTTTTGGCCGCCACATTGATGAAACCTCTGAGTGTAGCTTCTTTGACATTTCTAGGAGAGACACTCTCACAGCAAACTCCCTGATCCTCTGGCTTCTGCCATCTTTCCAGTCTCTATCCCAACATTACCCCCAAGCCACAGGTACAGAAGTTATGCTGTGGCTATTCCCGTTGGAACTGGACTATATAACTCTGCGGTTTGATGGGTTGTGGTTTTCTCTACTGATCTCTCTTTCTGTTGCAAAGAAGCTTCCCTGATGAGGACTGAAGACATACTTCTCTGTGGGTAGACAGACAAATCTTTAGAATACTACTAAGATTATGACAGTTTACTAAAGTTGCAGTTGTAAGTTCTCCTCCAAGACCCATGGCTTGGACACTAGCTTCAGGTGTCTGGGTTTCCAGTACCCAGTGTGGTGAAGCCTCTTGTTGACTAGACCTGAAGTTCAGACAGAGAGCTGTTGGTTACCACCAAGCTACATACGCAACAATTGCAATGTTAAGATTATCCCCTGCTTGTCATCGTAATTCACAGGCATCGTAACTGGAGGGACTGCTGGTTGCTTCCCTCCTCTGCAGCTAACATGGTGCCTCCTGATACTGGAGAGCTAGGTCTTAGGGGTATCTCAAGCAACAGGGGCCCACATTTCACCTCTGAGAGGCAACAGAGGGCAACAATAATAATAGGGATGTTCTGGTAGTCTCTTTGAAAACCCTGACCAATAACTCAAAAAGAGATTGTGTTGGGATATTGTTAGATGGTCTTTGCCCTTTGAGAGAGCAGTGTCAGCCCAGATGGGAAATTTTCACTTCTGTTAAACTGTGCTTATACGTCTATATTTGTGTCTATATCTGTATACAGAGAGAGACAAAGATACAGACTTGCCTGTGTTTTAGGTTGACAGTTACTAGTATAATTCTTTATGACGTTCCCAGACATCTCTACTGTTAGTCTATCATATTCCCTCCTTTGTCTATATTTTCCCGCTCCCTAATTAAAGCTCCACGGTTTTTCCTGTTTCCACCTTCAGATAACTTGCACCCTTTCTATTCCCCCTGCCAATCAATGGAGCCTTTTTATTTTGCTAATTGCTTCAGTTACTCCTGCTTACATAGACACATCTGAAGATCTGGTCCTGGAAACACAGACGCAAAAGAGCATGTGGCATTTATCTGTCTGGTCTGAGTTATCTCACTCAATATGATATCGTTTTCCTTTTTATTTATTTGCTTTTGGGAATTATAATATAACTACGACATTTCTCCCTTCTTTTCCCTCCCTTCAAGCCCTTCCATATAACCCTCCCCACTGTCCTTCAAATTTATGGCCTCTTTTTTCATTCACTGTTATGGCATGCATGTATGTATATACAGATATACTCTGAAATATAACCTTCTTAGCTCATGTAATGTTGCTTTTAAAGGTGTTTTCAGAACTTACCATTTTCCTGGGAAAGACTGCCTCTACTGCTCCCAACTTTCCTTGGTTTCCCACAGTTCTTTATCTAGGGCTGAGGCCTTGTGGGCTTTTCCCTGTGCACTTTGCTATTGGGATTCATCCTTGTTCAACTCATGTTTGGGCAGTCCTGTTGGTGAGACTATGGATGTAGCTTCTGACATTAGAAGGGAACAATCTCACAGCACAGTCCCTGATCCTATGCTCTTTACAATCTTTCTGTTCCCTCATCCAAAATGTCCCCTAAGCCTTAGGGGCAAGAGTGTTTGGTAGATGTATCTACTAGTACAGTGTAGTCAGAGGCCACGTGTTCATTTCCCGGCCGCCCAGACTCCCGAAATAATCACACAGAAAACTATTATTTAACTCACTGCTTGGCCAATCACTTAAATGTATTGTTAACCTGGCTCTTACATCTTAATTTAACCCATTTCCATTATTTTATATTTTACCATGAGGCTCATGGTCTACCGGCAAGGTTCCAGCTGGCAGCTTGCGTCTTTCCCCCTCTGGCGGCTCCATGGCATCTCGCTGACTCTGCCTTATTTCTCTCAGTATTCAGTTCAGTTTTCCCCGCCTAGCTCTGTTCTGCCCTGCTAAGCCACTGGCCAAAACAGATGCTTTATTCATTAACCAATAAAAGCAACACATATACAGAAAGACTTGCCACACCAGGATGGGGTGCCACAATCCTGAATTTGCATTGCTTGTGGTTTTCTATAGCCCTCTCTGTCTGTTGCAGAGAGAAATTTCCTTTAGGAGGGCTGAAGACTACATGTATGTAGATTATTAAGAGATTATGTTAGTTTAGTAAATTAGTGGTTATAGGTTCTCCTCCAATAATGATGACTTTACTAGAACTGAGTAACTAATTACCTAGGTCCAATACAATCTTTTCTAGTTCCATCCATTTACCTATAAATTTTATGATTTCTCTTTTCTTTACAAGTGAATAGTATTCCATAGTACCACATTTGTACTTATTTAAGTAAGCGCTTACTTACCGAACCAGGGTCTCCTGACATGGTTGGTGGGAATGAACAAGGTCAGTTTGGAGGGATCTCAACAAGACTGATATAAGTTTATTTAAGTAGTCAGACTTCTTATGGGCGCAGCACAACAGAACATATGGTGGGTTGCAGGCCAAACAGGATAATACAAGATTTATATCCATGCTAAATGTTCAGCCAAGTTCTGTATGTTTCACCAAGCTCCATGGAACATAGGTGGCCTTTGTGTTTCACTACCTGAGGAGGTACAATGGGTTCTCACAGACTGAAAGGGACACAAAGAGCTAAAAAAAAAATTATTCAAGGCTCTCATGGCAACTAGACCATACCAACTCTGTGATTCCCTGCAATTCTACATGTTCAATATTGATCCAATATTGCTCCCACTTTCCTAGGATTGCGAAGAGAACACACATCTGTAAAGTAGGGTATAAAGTCACTTGGGCCTACACCAAGAAGTGGTATGTTATGGTCTCATGGTATAATTATTTTTAGCTTTTTAAGAATTTTCTACATCAATTTCTAGAAAGGTTGGCCCATTTGGCAATTCTGCCACCAATGAATGGGCGTTTCCTTTTCCCTTCATGCCCTCCAGCATCTGCTGTGGGCTGCTTTCCTAGTGTTTGCCCTCCTGTCTGGGGTAAGATGGATCTCAGAGCTATTTTGATTTGCATTTCCCTAACTTGTAGGAAAGAACAATGTATTTCTTAGCCATTTTTATTTTTCTTCTGGGAACTCTGTTCAGTTCCCACACAGATTTTTTTGAGTGGGTCATGGTTGATTTTTTTTGTTTGTTTGTTTTTCTTAACCTTAATTTTTTGTTTGTATGTGTTTTAGCTCTTCCTATATTCTGGATACTACTCCCCTATTGGATTATAACTAGCAAAAATTCTCTCCCATGGTGGGCCTCCTTTTCACTCAGTTAATTGTTTCTTGAAATCAGCAATTATTTTTGAGTTGAATTTAATCTGTCTTTCAGTCTAGGAACGTGTTTTGTATGAAGCTGTATGCCCCAGAGTTTGGTGCATATATGTTTAGGACAGTGCTGTCTTCTTGGTTACCTGTTTTCTGGGTTAGAATAAAGTGTCTTTCTTTATCTTTTCTGATTTGTTTTAGTTTAAAATATTATTAGTCAGCTATTAGGACAGAAATGCCTGTTTGCCTCTTGGTCACATTTGATTGGAATCCTTTTGTCCATCCTTTTACACTAAGGTGGTACATGTCTTTAGAGTTATCATTGAAATGTTTGTGTTGATTGTTGTCATTGCATTATTGATTTATGGTGTTGTGTTCTCAGTGGTACTTTGTGTTTTATTAATTAGGGTTTCATATTTCTTTCTACAGTATCTTGGCTATGCTCATTCATCTTTTCAGCCTAAAATACTTTCTTCTTGTGTTTTCTTTAGGTTTAGGTTATTGAGTATAATTTTTTAGGCTGTTTAGATTATGGAAATATTTTCTTTTCCCCTTAGCTATAGCAGATACTTTTCATGAGTAGAGTAGTGTAGGTTGGCCATCATGGTCTTTTAGGACTTGACTACATGGTTCCAGGTTCTTCTGGGCTTCAAAGTTTCCACTGAGAAGTCAAGTATTATTCTGATGGGTTTTTCTTTACAATAACTTGTGGTTTTGTTTGTTTTGTTTTTCTTTGAAGCTTTGAATACTTTCTGTTTACTCTGAGTACTAAGTGTTTTAGCTAAGAGATGTGTGGTAGTTTGAATGTAATTGGCCCCTATAAAATCATAGGGAGTGGCACTATTAGGAAGTGTGGCTTTGTTGGAGTTGTTGTGACCTTGTTGGAGAGGAAATGTGCCACTGTGGAGGTGGACTTTGAGGTCTCATATGTGCTCAAGTTATGCCCAGAAAGACAGATCACTTCCTGTTGCCTTCAAGATGTAGAACTTTCAGCCATCTCTCCAGCACCATGGATGCCTGCATGTCACCATGTCTCACCATGATAACAATGTCCTGAACCTCTGAAACCCAATTAAATGTTTTTCGTTATAAGGGTTCCCATGGTCATGCTGTCTCTTTACAGCAGCAGAAATTCTAACTAAGACGATATGTATTGGAAATTCTCACTTATAGTCTTGTCTATTTGGTACTCTAGGTACTTCCATTCGTGTGGATGTGTCTTTTTTTACTTTGAGGACGTTTTCCTCTATGATCTTGTTGAAGACCTGGTCTATGCCATTGACTTGGGATTCTTTCCCCTCATCTAAGCCTGCAATTAAAAGATTTTTGTCTTTTCATAGTGTCCCACATTTCTTGCATGTTCCTCTCCTGTAGTTTTTATTTTAGTGAAAATATATTTTTCCATACAACACAGTCTGAGCATGGTTCCCCTCCCTCAATTCCTTCCAACTCTTTCCCACCTCCTCATCCACCCAACTCCATACTCTCTCTCTCTCTCTCTCTCTCTTTCTCTCTCTCTCTCTTACACACAAAAATAAAAATAGGTAGATAAAAATAAACATGTACACATGAAAAGAAACACACAGACAAAATCAGAAAATAGAAAAAATACAGAAAAGGACCAGTAAGAAGACAAGAAATGCCTAAAGAAAGCAATATGAAATTTAAAAAAAAATCTGTAAAATACCACACAGTTCCTTTTTTGTTGGCCTTTTAATGCTGGGCATGCAACATACTCTAAGTCTGGTTTATATAGCCAATGATAATCCATTGGCGAAAATTAGGGTTTTTTTCCTTTTTAAGTGGCTGTAGATTGAAGATAGCATCTTGGTTAGAGATATGAAATATTATCCATTTCCCCTCTCAGTGTGGGACAGCATTTGACTTGGGTTTGTGCAGGCCCTGTGCGTGGTGCCCCAGTCTCTGTGATGTGCATCAGTCCTCTGGGTGTGTGAAAAACAGTTTCCTTGGTGCCATCCCTGCCCTCTGACTTTTACAAGCTTTCAACTCAGGGCTGAATGTTCCAAAGTCTCTCCTCTCTCTCTCTCTCCTCTCCCCTACTTTGTCTAGTTATGGGTCTCTACGTTAGTTCCTATCTCCTACAAGAGGAAGTTTCTCTGATGATGGTTGAGCAAGGGTATAGCAGAATGTCATTGATAGTCATTTTATGTCTATGCTCCTTTAGCAGAACAATAGCATCTGGTTTCCCCCAGGCCCATGGCATATCGAGCACCAGGTTCTTAGCCACCTAAGCAGTGTCAGATATGAGTTCTATCTCCTGGAGTGAGTTTCAAATCCAATCAGAGAGTGGACAGTTACTTCCACTTTGTTTGTGCCACTATTGCTCCAGCATACCAGGCAGACAGATCTCTGTTTTAGATTGCAGGGTTTGCAGCTGGGTTGGTGTTTACCCTTCCCCTTGTTAGTATGCAGAGCACCTTCCAGTACTGTGAACACAAGTCAGTGGCGGGAGGGGGGCTCTAGATAGGCACCAGTTCAGCTTCTGCATGGTCAGTGAGTTATGAAGGTGTCGTCTTCGGCAATATGCCCCACATCTTGCTATGTTATTTTTTCAGTTTCACTCAATTCTAAGAAGCTTTTACATTCCTCCTGTCTTGACCCATTTTCATTTAGCAGTGAGTTGTTGGGTTTCCATGAGTCTGTATTCTTGCTATTGCTTCTGTTGCTGTTGGTATCCAGTTTCAATCCATGGTGATCAGGTAGGATGCAGCATTATTTCGATTTTCTTGTAGCTGTTGACACCTGGTTTGTGTCCTAATATGTGGTTAACTTTGGATAAAGTTCCTTGAGCTTTTGGGAACAAAGAGTTTTGATTAGTCTTTGGATGGAATGCTCCATCAGTATTTGTTAGGTCTTGTTGATTTTTGACATTATGTAACACTGATGTTTCTGTTTAGTTTTTGTTTGGGTGACCTATCTAACTTGAAAGTGGGGTATTTAATTCACCAATTACCACTGTGTGAGGATCAATATGTGATTTTAGCTGTAATAGTGTTTCTTTTATGAGCTTGGTTACCCTTACGTTTGGTGCATAACTGTTTATAATTGCATTATCCTACTGATAATTTTTTCCCTTGATGAGCGTGTAGTATCCTGCTCTATCTCTTCTGCTTCGTATTGGTTTGAAGTAGAATGTTTCAAATACTAAAATGGCTACACCTGCTTGCTTCGTGGGTCCATTTGCTTGGAGCATCTTTTCCCATTCTTTCAACCCGAGGTGATGCTTATCCTTGATGGTAAGGTGTGTTCCTTGGATGCAACAGAAAGATGGATTCTGTTTTTTAATCCAGTCTGTTAGTCTGTGTCCTTTTATTGGGAATTGTGACTATTAATTGAGAGCTATAAATGGACAGGGTTAATTGGCTCCTCTTATTTTGTTGTAATGGTATGGGTCCCCCTCCTTTTGATTTACAGATATGCAATTATTCTTTTTGTTTTCTTGGATGTGGCTAACCTGTTCAGGCTGAGGTTTTTCTTCTCATACCTATTGTAGAGCTGGATTTTTAGATAGATATTGCTTAAACTTTATCATGTAATGTTTTCTTTTTCCATCTATTGTGATTGAAAATTTTGCTGGGTATAATAACCTAGGCTGTCATCTATGGTTTGGAGAACATCTCTCTTGACACTCCTGACTATAGAGTCTCCATTGATAAGTGTGGTATTATTCTAACGGATCTGCCTTTATATGTTACTTAGTCTTTTTCCTTTCCAACTTTTTAATATTCTTTCTTTGTTCTGCACATTAGCGATTTGATTATTATGTGTAATGGGGAATTTCTTTTTCTAGTTCTATTTGGTGTTCTGTATGCTTCTTGTATCTTGATGGCCCTTCCTTCTTTCAATTGAGGATATTTTCTTTTATGATTTTGTTAAAAATACTTTTCCAAATCTTTGACCTGTGTTTCTTCTCCTTCCTCCATTCCTATTACTTTTAGTTTTGGTCTTTTCACGGCATCCCAGATTTCCTGGATATTTTGTGCCAGGAGTATTTTTAGAATGAACATTTTCTTTGGCCAATGCGTTCATTTCTTCTATCATGTCTTCAATGCCTGAAATTCTCTCTTGCATCTCTTGTTTAGAGGATTTCTTTATCTCAGCCTGAGTACTCTGTGCAGAGGTAGGAAGCTGCTGGATACTGGTGCTGATTTATAACAACTCATCTTGGCACATTCTGCTAATGGTTCTGTGACCCAGATTTACTGCGGATCCAATATCAGAATGACAATGGCCATCCAACGAGCAAAACAAGTCTTCAACAAGTGAGGAGGAGCAGAGAACGGTGTTCTCCATATGAGGAACACCTGGAGGTCTATTCTTCTAGCAGTAATCCCAATGGGAATTAATAAAGAAGTTCCCTTTAACCTGTTTCTAGATCTTGTCTCTTTACCTAAAATGGCCTCTTTTCCATTTGAAATTCAGGAAGTAGAACTAGGATTGTTTTAAATGTAATTTGGCTGTTTTTTTAAAATTCTCTTTTAAGAGTATTCCATTTGACCATGTGAATTATTTTGTGATATATAATTAGATGTAGTAGCCCACTCTCTCCCCATGCCTTCACACTCTGTGTGGTTCAGGGTTTTAAAAACACTGGAAATGTCCAATGGAAAACTCCGAAGAGTAGACGGAGGAAGAGAATCTGGACTAGAGATGAGGATGGGATGAGACCCAGAATGCAAGAGCGCTGGGACGTCCGCACCCTCTATTGACAGAAGGAAACACCACGGGCGTGGTGCTTCCTGGCCTAACGGAGCCAGAAAAGACAGCTCACATTGGTTCCCTCACCCTCAGAGTGAGCACGAGTCTATCTACACCAGCTGGTACGCTGGAAGAGACAGCAGGGAGAGCCGCTGAAATCCCGACTGACTATGAGTGCTCTCCCTCCTCGCCTAGCTCAGAAGTCCCTTCTCCAGCTTAGAGACTGGCCACAAACACACCCACTGGGACCCTGTCCCTAGATTGCCTGGCATGTGACATCCTTACCATCCTAACATCAGGAGCACCTGAGAGCACATAGCAAATCTGGGTGCACTTGAAACACAGCTTCGGATAAGGCCAGACTGGGGCTCCCATTGACCAAAGAAGACCCAGCGCTGAGGCGCTGGTGCGGGCAGGACTACGAAGTTGGCAATGAGATTTCTTTTGTCCTGAGTGTTTCCCTGTTGTTCTCCGTGGAATATGGTTGGAGGTAGGGTGGGATGACACCAGAGATGAAGGAACAAAGAGGCACAGAATGGCACTGAGGTAGAAGAACATGAGCTTCGTAGGTGAGCTGAGTCCCCTTCAACTGACAACTCCCTAGTCATCTGCCTCCCTCACCTGGACTTGTTGCTTAACAATACATACACATTCGCTGAACACTTGCCCCGGCCCCTCTTATTTTCTCTGGGTCTCTTGCATAACACCAACACACCCTGCATTAAGTCTGCTTTACACATAAATAATTGTGAACGTCAAAACACTACAGGACCCTACCACCCTGCTTGGGGGGTGGGGGTCAGGTGGTGAAATCAAATGATGCTATAGAGGAGGAAATATAAGCTTTGAATGGCCTAAATGCTTACATGACTGCATGCAGCTGGAATTAAGATATTGCGTGCTGATGGGACTGTTCACAAAGAGTAGGAATTGTTGGTTAATTCTTGACACATGAAGAATGCTTTAAAAACTCTGATTGTGTGGAAATCTCTCACAGAGAACCCAGAACTCTCCTTGTCCTGATATTAATATAGGCACAGTTTGGAAAGGGTGCCGTTGTGCACTCACTGAGCACAGACGTGCTTTGGGGAGTCCTGATGCTGTAGGGGTACAGTAATTATCCCGAGTTCTCTGTTCTCTGTGAGCATAGTGGGATTCCAAGGTGGTTGAGGCCAGGAATATCTTGGTCCTGGTGAGAACTATCCAGTCTCACCACACAGCTTCCTGTGACTCCTGGTGCAGGCATTGACCATTTTCTTCCCTTATAGAATCCACTAGGTCTCCTCGGACACTTAGCCTAGCAAAGTGGATCAGATCATGTTAGGAGTCCATGCAAAGAGAGATATGACTTAGTGAAACAGGAAGCTCAAGAGCAGGGAGGGGACAGCCTTGCTTTTTTATAACAACCTACTCTGCAGGAACTAAAAGACACCCCACGAGATCTATGTGAATCCCTCCTGGGGGCATTTCCCCCATCACTAGGCTCTGCTTCTTAGAGGTTCTACCATCTACTAAAGCCACCACACTGGGGGCCAAGCCTCTCACACATGAATCCTGAGAGAGAAAAAAAATTCACATCGTAAACAAACCACAGCAGCAGAGAACCTGAACTAAGTGGCCAGAAGTACAAGAGACATCAGAGAAATGCTTGAGAGGAAGAAATAGCACAGTTACCAATGGTCCAGCTGGGGTTGGAAGTTAGAAATGAAGTAGAGAGAAGGGTGTGGGAGCCAAAGAAATCGAATTTAAATGTTGGGAAAGCCCGAAGGGGTCTGAGGATAGAATGGAGAAGAATCAGCCATGTGGCCTAGACCACGATGGGAAGAAGTGAGGAGTGGAGAAGAGGATGGAGAAGAGGCAGCACAAAGGGCAAGAACATCAAGGCCACTCTGGCACGCAGAGGAAAGAGAGATGGACCAACCAGGAGGTACTGTTCCTTGTGGGCTCATCCGGTACCCGAGATCAGGCACAGACAGGCAAATGCATGGAATGCTGAGGGCAGAGTTTAAAATAAAAATGTGGTGCATGCTATCTACCACTGCTTCAAAGATGCTCAAAAATATTTCCTGACTCCAGTGGAATCAGGCGCAGGACGGAGATATTCCCGCCTGCAGGGGCAACATTTACCAAGGGATGGAGGTTGCCACTTGAGGAATACACGCTCTTAATTTCTAGAAAAGCCACATCCACCCTGAGAGTGTCAGCAGTAGGAAACAGAACTAGAAAGGTCTCCTACATTGCGTTTCTAAGCAGTCTAAGCTCCTTCATCCTTTTTAAATTAGATGTTCTTCTGTGTAGAGTCCTTGGTGGATACCTTCACGTCTCACGGTTAGACACAGACAGCTGAGAAGTAAGGGAGTGTCTCCGGGGCACAGCCAGAGCCCCAGAAAACAAAGCAGGCAGACATCAGCCCAGGCCCAGGCTTCCTCTGGTTCCTTGCTATCTAATATGTCTGTCTGACATGGAGTGGGTGCACAGAAGATCCACACCTTAAAACATTGCTGAACAGCTGGAGAATAGGTCTGAGCATATAGATCAAGCTTTGACAAAACGGATGGAAATAGCGTGTGCGTTCTCACAATGGAAAATGCTTGTTCTAGGCTGTTAATATAAAACAGCTACTTAAAAGACATTTCTAGTCTTCTGCAAATCAAATCTCTAGACTTCTAAGCACTAATTTTAAAACTCCAGAGAAAAAATAAGAATGGACAAAATGCAGTTTGATGTCAACTAAACTACTATGGCAAATAAATCACAAAAGCTTCTGTCACGGAATTCTTTATTTTTTAAATACACAAAATGTTATCTTAACAGTGGTGTGTGTCTTCCCAGAAAGAGACATATTCAAGAGGTACAATACAAACTGAATGGTGGCTATTTTAAAATGGGGGGTATGTAAAGAAAACCTGTGTTTATCCTTAGGAGAACTGACAGAGGAAAGGCACAGCTACCTGGGTGGGTTTGTGCCATCTCATATAGAACTGCCAGAAATGGGTTTGAAATATACATATTTTTTGGTAGGGAATCTTGGTGAGTTAACTTGTGTTTCTCATGTTTGGTCTGCAGGGAAAGGACACTGGTTTCCCATCATCTCCCTGAACGCACTGTTATGGATCAAGGTCTACCCCTGTGTGTGGCGCGGCAAAGCCCCTTGTCTTCCGCAGAGGCGTTGTGGGGAAGTCTCCCGGCTGATGTTGGGGATGGTCGGGTTTCCCTTGGTCTTCAGACAACGGCTAGCTATTAATTCCATCCCACCACAACATGGGCGATCAGGAGATAGCACATCCCTATGGTGCAGGACACGAGCATCATCGGGAAGCCCAGCCTGGAAAAACAGAGAGACAAGGCCTCTGGTGAGAACAAAGAGATGCAGACTCTCTGTGTGTTAGGCTATAGCAAAAGAATGGACCCAGAATCTTATGTAAGAAAAAATTGATCTTCCATTCAGGTTGTAGATATTTTTGTTATAACTCATGTGGCTAGGTCCTAGAAACCTGACTCGGGTAGTGAGGGAATGAGCAGATGACAGACATACAGACACACATATGTAAAAGCTGTAATTATGTGAGCCACCAACTCTGCTCTACCAGCAGTGGTCCAGAAACTCAGGGTGTTGATTTTTTATATATGAACATAGAAGGCAGATTTATTGTCAGCAGCTGAATGTGGATACAGGTTTATTGCATACAACCGGACAAGGAGGTGGGTTCAGCTAATCTTGGTAGCAGTCTCCTGAACGTAGTCTAAGAACTGATGCTGTCATATATTTACCCTACCTCTGCAGTTCCTTAAAATCTTCAAAGCTTGAATGTATGCTGTCTCTCTAGATTCCGTGTCCTCCGTTTCACACCCATTGCACAGAGTCACTCTCCTCTCTTTATTTTCGGGCTTCTCACGGGGGTGTTCCCTCATCTGACTGATGTGAGTTCCTTGTCGTCAAGGGACACTGTTTGGGTGTCTCTTGCTATGATCTGCACAGTTGGCACTGCCCCAGCTGGGGCAATAGGGAATGAAGAAAGGATCGCCACACAGAGACTCTTACAAATGAGGCGGGCCAGGGGCTGTGCCGGAGACACACCAGCAGCTCTCTGGAAACTCTCTGTTTATCTTATACATCTAAATCAATGAGGCAGGCTTTTGTATACAGCTGAATGGGGAGGCAGGATTACAGTGTGCAGCTAAACAAGGAGGTAGGTTTACCCAAGCTCAGGTGCAGGTCTTTATAAGGGAGTAGTCTCAGGCGGTAAGCAACCCAGAGAAGCAAGCTGTGATCTACATTTTCTACACACATTGTCAAGACCCACACACGACTGGCAGAAGGTTTTGCCACTTCCCTGGGCCTGATCCGGAGCAGGCTTTGCCGTCTGGGGCACTGGGCTATGTTTGTTTCAGTCATCCACATTTGCTCAAGATTTCTTCTACTTGGCACATTTTTTTACACGGTGCCACTGTTTGGCTCTTTGCCACTTGTCTGGGATGTGTGAGAAGCTGGGTTTAATTCTCACCATTCTTTTCTCTCCAAAATAATTTCCCGATGCCTTCTTCAGCTGTGTCCAGTTGCAATCACATTTTATAGACCTCCAAAGGAAGTCATAAGCCTATCAACAAAGTCTCTCTCACTTAAGGCAAGGGAGAGTTGAAAGGTAGGATCGTGAGTTAAGACCATCTCTTGTCTAAAGAAGGTACAGACAACATGACTTCCATCTGCGTTTCGATGACATATGTGTGGGATTTGAGTAGGGATGCGACTAACTAGGAAGGTCATCATGAGGAATTCGTGACTTCACATGGATAAATCCTTAGAGTAGGGGGTGATTGTGTAGTGAGCCCTCAACCAATGCCAGTCACTGCCCATGCCGCATCTGATCAATACCATGTGACAGGGTCAGAGAGTGCACACAGCCAGAGGAAGCCTGCATGGTGTTTTAATCTTTTTTCTGTTGCTGTGATAAACACCACGACCAAAGACAACTCAGGGAGAAATGATGTTATTTCATCTTACAAATTACCCTTCATCATCCAGGGAAGGCGAGGCAGGAATTCAAGTCCGAGTTCAACAAAAGAAAGCAAAATGGGGGAACACTGTTTACTTGCTTGCTCCCTGTAACTTTCTCAGTTACCTTTTTATACAGCTCAGTCCTCCTTGTCCAAGGATGTCCCTCCAACAGAGGTCTGAATCCTCCTACATTGATTAGGGACCAAGAAAATGTCCCATAGACATGTTCACAAGACAGTCTGATAAAAGTAATTCTTTAATTGAGGTTCCTTTCCCCCAGGTGTCCCTGGTCTGTGTCAAACCGACTAGGAAAAGCCATATCTTGTCAACTTGACAGACAAACACATCACTGTTAAACCATAACCTTTCCTTTCTTGTTTGTTCCTAAGATCTAAGGATATCATTAACAGCACAATTTAAAACACAATCCAGATTTTAAAAGTTCCACAGTCTATAAAACTGTCAATACTTTGAAAGTTTAAGATCTCTTTAAAATTCCAAGTGTCATAACTACAGATTCCTGTTAAAATGAAAAACAAGTTACATGCATTCTTACTCTAAAAGGGAAGGATATGGATAGAAAAATAACTGTATTTAATAAAACGCAATCTCAGTAGTGTAAATCCAAACTCTGCAGCTCAGTGTCTGATATCTGGAACCCACGTGTGATCTTCAGGGCTCTAAAGGGCTTGATCAGCCCCTTAGCCACACACAAATTCAAGTACCAGACTGTACTCCACATCAGCCACTGTCCTTAGTAGTTCTTCCATGTCCCTGCAAACTCTCAGGAGTCCACTGCAACTGAGCTGTGCCTTCGCCAATGGTCTCCCCATCCTCATTGTAGAGACTTCAGCCATGTCATATGGTACCAAGCCTTAGCTGCCCCCTGAAACCCCTTCATGGCTTCAAACCCAGTGTAGTGTGGCAGCTCTTATACATTATTTGCCAAGTTCTGCTGCCAGCTTGCTCTGTCGCCTTGGTCCCCTTTGCACCACAGCTGACCCTGAGGCAACACTTCCTAGCCTAGAAGATTCCACCTCAATGATGCCGCTCTCTCCAGGAGCACAGCTGATTTCTCAGGCCCAGCTGACCTCATCCTTTGCCCCAGTAAAGTTCCCTTCCAAATTAAATTTTAATTATTTATTTACTTTGATTTTTTTATGTGCATGCGTGTTTTGCCTGCATGTATGTCTGTACAGCACATGCATGTAGGTTCAAGAAGGCCAGACAAGAGCATAGGAGCTCCTGGAATTAGAGTTACAGAGACAATTGTTAGCTGCCATGTGGGTTCTGTGAACCAAAGAGCAACAAGGGCTCCTACCAATGAGCCATCTCACCAGCTCCTGCCATAGGTCTGCTTCCCTGGAAATCTTCACCAAGCAGGCCTCTGTTGTCTGCACCATTCTCTATACTCCTATTGTCTAAGCTCCCACAGAACAGCCCACTGAGTTCTGAGGGCTCAGGGAATTTTCTAGCCCAGTGTTCCAATGTTTTCAGCATCTTTCCCAAACACAGTCTGGTCTTCTGCACAATGCTCCATTCAGTTTCTGTTCTTTTTCACTTTCTATATGTCTCTGCTCTATACTGTGACGATCACCATGTCCTAGCCAACTTGAAAAGGATAGGGTTTATTTTATGTCACAGGTTATAATCCATCATGCAGACATGCAGCAGGAACTCAAGGCAGGCGACTGAAGCAGAAGCCACGGAGGAAAGCTGCTTGATACTTTGTTTGCCTGTGGCTTCCTCAACTGTCTTTTAAAATACAGCTTAGGACTACTGGTCTAGGAAAGGTACACCCCCATTGAGCTAGGTCCTCTTACTTCAGTTATCAATGAAGAAAATGCCCCCCCCGACATGCCTACAGGCCAATCCAATGGAGACAATTTTTCAATTAAAGTTCACTTTTCCCAGGTATCTCTAGTTCATGTCGCATTGACAATAAAAACTAACCAGTATAGACAGGAACATGAAATGTTTTTGACAAGGGAAAACCCAACTACACAACACATAGGGGTCTGTTGGAAAAGAGAATGTAATTATGTGATTCTCAAAAACTATAGGACAGACTTCTGGTTCTGAAGCAAGATGAAGAAGATCTATTTCTTCCTATGGGCTGTTCCATTCTGAGCACAGCCAAGACTCTTGGGCATTATAAACAACAACGGAAGATCCTAATGGCAAAAAGAAGCAGAACGGCAGGGTAGCTAAGAACCCTAAAAAACAAAACATGGCATGGCAGTGAGCTGCCCTCCCCCATCTTCCATGAACCCCTCTAAGAAGCTGATACATGGGAAACTCAGTAGATTCCCAAAAGAAAAGGGGCCCCAAGAAAAGCAATCTCTAACCAAAGGAGCAGGAAAGGGGAAGCAGAAGTAAGCAGTGGTAGCTGTACATGCCGAGATACAGGCAAACACTACCGGGAAGTTTTATTAAGAGGATCTTCAGTCTTCCTCTTTGGCCACAGAGAGAGCCAGGACTTCCACCTCTCCAGGCTGTGCCGAATTCTCTTCCTGTGGAGTCAGGGGAGAGCTGTGAAGAGCCTGGGAGCCTGGACTTTGACCCCTGCCTCGAAGCAAAGAGGTCTGTGGCTCCCCAGCTGGGTGGCTTGAGAGGGAAAATAGGAGATGCAAGGTAAATGAGCCCCCAGCAGGCAATCACAAACACACTTGAAGCAAATGGTACAGGGGGAATCGCTTCAAAAGAGCAACAGCACGTAAAAGATGAACCTGGTAAGTTCAGAACTTAAGATGGAAAGACAAAGTCAGGCCAACTGATGGGTGCCATAACATAAGAGAACACGTGAAGGAAAGATCCACAAACCTAGAAAAGAGAAAGTCACTCACCAGAGAAAAAGCAGACTGGAGAACTAAGTACAGATCCTCGGGTCCCCACATTACAAAGCTCCAACTTGTGCCACCAGAAGGAGAATGAGGGAAGATGTGCACACACACACACACACACACACACACACACACACACACACGCACACACACACACATATTCAAAGGAATAACAGCTGAAATTCACACCCTTCCCCCACCAAAAGAATGTCATTCTAAAGCTGCAGTTCTCAACCTGTGGGTCAAGACCGCTTTGGGTATCAAATGACCATTTCCAGGAGTCACCTAAGACCATCAGAAAACACAGATATTTACATTATGATTCATAACAGTAGCAACATTAGACTTATGTTAGAAGTAGCAATGAAAATAATTTTCTGGTGGGGGTCATTACAGCATGAGGAACTGTGTCAAAAGGTTTCATCATTAGGAAGGCTGAGAACCACTGCTCTGAAGGCTTAAGTGCTGGGTCCTTTCCTAGGTGCTGAGAGCCTCTGCTGAAATATATGGCAACAAATTAAACTCCCTGAGTAGGAAAATAATTTATAAAATTGTGAGAGAGAAATGACAGTGGCGCTAGAGGCAAAATGTGATTTTCGCATCAGAAACCAGCAGCTCAGCAGGAGAGCAGATTCCTGTATCCATTCCAAATCGCATCCACAGATGAAGGGAAACAGAAAGGGCAGCCTATGACAAGATGCTCCTGAAAGGAGACCGTGCAAGAAGAACCCAAGGACCAGCAAGAACAATGAGAGAAACAAATGCTTCAGTCCCTCTCTACAGTTTTCAAATGATGTTGTGTGGTTGAAGAAAAAGATGGAAGTAGCTAGAAAGGAGTTTAAATGTTTAACTACTGAGAAACCATATATGTTTAAGGTGGCAGAGGATACTAATTACCTCAATTTCATCATTACATAATTCATATACCCATGAACACATACATATGTTCAAGTATGGGTCAATTAAAAATTGAACAAAATTAGTCTAGAAGATTAGATAGATAGATAGATAGATAGATAGATAGATAGATAGATAGATAGATTGATAGATAGATATAGAGGATAGATAGATAGATAGATAGATAGATAGATAGATAGATAGATAGATAGATAGATAGACAGATGATAAATAGATAGATAGATAGATAGATAGATAGATAGATAGATAGATAGATAGATAGATAGATAGATATCTCAGTGATAGAAGACCTTTCTGGTATACACAAGGTCCTGGATTCAATCTTCAGCACTAAAACCAAAGAAGAGAGAAATGAAATTAAAATATCACTGCTTTGATGCAATCCTCGAAATTACACAGGGATATTTAGAATAACTGTGGCACAGATTTGAGTGAGCAGCAAGAGGCTTAAGTGAAGCTAGGTTTTCACACGCCCAAGGCAGTGAAACAGCAGGACCAAGTGTTCTGTGAGTATCCACTGCTGACAGTAAAGCAGCACAGAAGAACTCTAAGAAATGGCATGGAACCCACCAGAAGGCAGCAAAAGAAACAAAGGAACTAAAAAAGAGAAAATCAACAGAAAGCAAAAATAAAATCGCACATTGGAGCACTACCAATCACTAACTGTATTAAATGTGAAAAGCCTAAATATGCTCATGAAAAACATGGATTATACAAAGTTTTAAACGCCCTGCATTCTGTCTATATGAAATTCCCTTCAATGGCAGGGATTGGCTGAAAATAAGAAGATATAGAGGAGAAACCATGCAAACACTGACGAGAAAGAAAAGGAGCAGCTATATTCATGTCACATAAACTGTAATGAGAGCAAAGGAAATTTAGCAATGAATGCACAGAAATTGTGACTAAAAGCTCAATACTGGTTAGGCTCACTCCAAAGATAAGAAACTACTTCATATCAGTACTTGCCCAGCAGCCCATGGTTTCGACTTTTATTATGCCTTACAAGACAATGAGGACCAATGTGGATTGATGGAGCTCCCGATCTACCAAGAGCTGTTCTAAATAAGCATTTTCCAACCAGAAGGCCTGGGACTACATCAGACAAACACTGGCAAAAACAACAGGTAAGATGGCAATATACCTATGGATTACAAAATGTCAAACCCTCATTGACCTTGAACATGCCATTCTTCCTTTATGTTGACAGCATGGCTCAGCAGAAATCAAACAAGACCACACAGCCTCATCCGCTAGCTAGCATGTGCAGTCCATTACACAATCTACCCAGTAACAGCGGACTGCACCTTCTTTTCAGGGTCCACAAAGAATTTGTCAAAACAGACAATATTCGGAGCCATAAAATAAAGCTCTCAAGATTTAAAATAATCCCCACTACAATTCCCTCCATTTATATTTTCTTTATTGTGTCTATTTTGATTTTCAAGTCTTCAATGGTTTCTTTCACCTGCTTGATTGCTTTTTCTTGGTTTTCTTTAAGGGATTTGTTGATTTCTTCTAATTTTTTGTCTTTTCCTCCATTTCTTTGAGGGAATTTTTCATTTCCTCTTTAAGGGCCTCAAACATTCTCCTAAAGTTATTTTTTAGGTCATTTTCTTCTGCTTCATCTATATTTGGTTGTTCAAGCTTGCTATGGTAGGGTAACTAGTTTTTACGGGTGTTGTGTTGCTCTTTGTGGTGCTATCTTTTTCTCTGTCTGTGTCTCTGGTGATCAATCTTCCAGTTGCCCTTGGATCCAAGGCTCAGATGGTTGCTCCTCGTGGTGCAGTCAAGGGGACAGTTCCAGGTTCTAGTTACCCCACTGGTCACTCTGTGTTACTGGAGGTCGCTCAGCACTCCTGGGGGTTGTGCTGCAATACAGGCGCGGGGGGGGGGGGGATCATTTAGGCCTGCTCCCACAGAGGTTGCTTGTTTGAGAATGTTTCTGCTGTGGTTGCTGCTTTGGGCCTGTTCTGGTAGCGGTCACTGGCTCAGGGATGCTCCAGTGGAGGTCACTGGTTTGGGATTTCTCCAGTGAAGGTTGCTGACTCAGGCCTGCTACCTCAGAGCCCACTGATTCAGGCTTATTCCGCAGAGGTCTCTGGTTTGGGCCTGCTCCCTCAGCAGTCGCTCCCTTGTACCTACTCCTGTGGAGTTCATTCCCTCAGGCCTGCTCCAGCAGAGGTCGCTGGTTCAGGTCTGTTTCCACAGATGTCCCTGGCTTGGACCCACTTCCATGATGGTCCCTGGCTTGGACCCACTTCCATGATGGTCCCTGGCTTGGGCGCAGTCCGCAGAGTTCTCTGGCTCAGGTCTATTCCCTCAGCGGTCCCTCTCTTGTACCTGCCATAAGATTCTTATTTAAAGAAGTAGAGATTTATAGGACTTGGGGAGGATTTATAAGATTTAGGGAGGGGTTATACTGTCTTAACTTTTCATACTATTTGTGTTTTTGCAATGAAACCTGAGCACACGGCCATTTCTCTTGGTTGTATGTCTGATGTGGACACAGCTAGCTGGGTAGACACACAGGTACATTCTGGCCCAAATCTGGAGGTTGTGGAAGACCTGTGTAAAGTTCCTCAAACTGGGCCTCAGCAGCAGATTTGAGGCCTGGTCTCTGTCTGAGGATTGGGATGATTGCAGGAGGTTTGGGGTTAAGAGGGCAGGATGGATATCTTAAAATGTAAACGGGAAGGGACAGGCTATAAAATAACAAAAAACGATAACATTTACCAACATGAAGGTCTTGGTCACAGGGTGCCACAGAAACATATGGTCAAAGACTGTCACATGCCCAGCTAAGTTCTAACGAAAGTACAATTGGAGGAAGGGTAACATTTAGACAGATGTTTCTGGAGCTATTCAAAGTCTGGAAAGGGAATTTCGACTTCAACCTTATGATTGACACTAAATTTGATGGATCATGGGTATAAACGTAAAAGAAAGCTGGAAAACGCTTAGAAGGAAGCTAGGGTTGGATTCTTGGGGTATATAACTTAGTGAAGAGCTCTTATTGACAACACTAAAGGCATGATTTCATAAAAAACTGAAACTATAATAAGAACATCTTTTAAACCTTTGCTCAATGAATTGCCCATGAGAGGATGACAGTGGTCACAAACCATGACAATGAGCTGACAGCAGAGTCCTATCTAGATACACGAGATCTCTCAGAACTCAACAGCATGAAACCTTAACAATCCAATTGGATGGCTATGGCAGGCGAGGATCTGAGGGTAAAAACATTAACTCACTCATGTTACCTCTGTATCTTCTTTAGTTTTCACATTGGGGGCAATAGTGAAGTGAAGGGGCGCAGAGAAGAAGAATAAGAGTAATGGGAGATCTCCACAAGGTTTCTAGGTTTTTATAGACATAGTTGGAAAATCCCACAGGTAAGGACAATGACAATTTGCATATCAAATCACAAAAAGGGCAGGTAGAGCCCGACACAGCAGTGCTCCAGAACAGGTGACCCCGCCCAGGAAAGAGCCAGCATCCAAGGGGAAATACCGGGCATCCCAAACCATTAGATAAAGTTGTTAACTGTCCGGGAATCCTGGATCTACCCGTTCTCCCCATTTAATCTCTTTGGTGATAACCAGCTTTGGGGACACCCAGATTTGTTGGTTAGCAAAGGTAGGGCATGCTACCTTCCTGCTCAATGCCTGTCTTCTATAGTCATTTCTATGTGGTCTGTTAGCAGGTAATTTTGCGGGACTGACTCTATGGAAATTTGACCGTTAGAACAAAGAGTGAATGCCGTCTTGCCAAGGCCTCACGGTGTGGGGAGAATGGAACAAGGTCACTCCACTGCCCGTGCAGAGGTTACACTGCTGAGGTGTTCTGGGAACGAGTCCCATTTCGAAGGGAAGAATCATGGCTTCACAAGGTTTTTATAGATTTGACAGCAACTTTTCCAAAAGACAAATGTTCCCGCAGCTCTGCAAAATGGGATTCCCATAAGTTGTCCACTTGTGGGTCCGCCTTTATGAGTCTGTCAGCTGTGCATTCACTGTAGAGTCCTGTGGGCTCCAGCAAATATGTCACTTCACACAGATGTGCCATTGTCCTTTGTTCCTATCCGACTTCACCACCCGCTAATCAGATTATGATATGACAACAAGGAACAATGTGCTCGAGGATAATTGCATATAGACCCTAGAGACCTTAACTCGCAAAGATGCACACTGGTAAGTTTCTATGCCTGCATAACAGGTCATTCCGGACCAGGAGCCAAAACGCATCACACCCCACGCTGAGTCTGGTCCCCCACTCGTTTCAAAGGAAATTTTGCGTATAAACAGCATAGCATTTCAGTGGGGTTGCTTACGTCTTTTGTGTTCTCAATCTTTGGACTCTGCATGGAGTCCTTCATCCCACACAGCTTTCTGGACTTGCTGCATTGCAGGACTCCAGGAGGACCTCTCCAGCAGACACATTCGCTCAGACAAGCCCACTGCTATGGGTAGTCTCAGGAAGGGCTGGCCCAGATACAACTTTCAGACTCCGAAGAGTGACATTTCTGCAGAAAATGTGGGCGTGAAACAAGCATGAGTTATATAAACCCAACTGGCAGGGGCTTGGCACCCCTGGACATTTCTGCCAGGCCAGGGGGAAAAAGCAACCCCCCCGAATATCCCCTCTGCTAATATTTGTTATGCTCCTTGGTCAATGTGATGGCAGTGGCAGTGTAGCTGTTTTTTCTGCAGTTTTCTCTAGCCTGCAGGGACGCCTCAATGTAGGAGTCCCCCTGGGGCTGGTGCTTTCCCCTGTCCTTCCAAGTGAGGGCGCTCCACTGGTGTTTCAGAGATTCACGCCCTTCCCCAGCCAGGAACCACAAGTCATGACTTCCCGACCCTGCTGGGAATACACCAACATAATACATTTCTCATGATGCTCCAAGTCCACCAGGGGCTTCTAATTCCCCACAGAGTCATTTATCTTGCTCCCCAAGGCCTTCTGAAAGGCAACGCCGCTCTACCAAAGGGCTTCAGAAAAGAACATTTGCTCAGCTGTCAGTGTGACATTACGTTGTCCTTTCTCCACGCAGTTCTTTTCAAACCCTTCCGCCCAGCCACCCCATTGCCTTCCACAAGACAAAAGACACTTGAATGTCAGAGTGAAACTCAGGATGCGAACTGTCAGATGAAGGCAGAGACAGGCACGCATTGCATTGCAGACACTATTTAGTTTTTAAGTAAAAAAAAAAAAAAGATTCTGAACATCAGGCAGCTGGATAGCAAAGGGCACAGAGGCAGTGCTTTACCAGGCTCTACACAGGCCCTTTTGTCAACAGGGAATCTTTGCTAATAAAACTTTCTGCCTGAAGCTTAGACAGAAACTCTCTATTGTCTCTTTTCCCAAAGGCAGCCTGACTACAGTTCTAACAAAAAAAAAATGACACTTGATGCTGCCTTTCAGCAAAGGTGACCCTGTTTCTTTCTCTTCTAACCAGTGCTAGAGAAGAACGCAGGGTTTCCCACGTGGCAGAGGGGCTTCTGCCACTGAACCACATGCTGTTTCCCAGCAATGACACGAAGACTTTTTCTTCTGCAGGCCTGCGAAGGCTGGTCATGGCACACACAGGGTACAGCCTTTTTGTAGGCACAGGGTCCCTTGAGATCGGCCCTTCGGCGATGGGGCCTATCCTTAAGTCCTTCTGGGTCTTATTTCACAGGCATCAGACTTTATTTTCTGGGCCTCCTAAGGAGGCCATTCACTACTCTGGTTCAGGAGAAATGGCTGGGATGGCCTCCCATCTCCAAAGCCCCATCACTGTGTTTCCACCAGAGACAGGAATGCAAGCGCACAAGATGGGAGAGAGCCCAGAGGACCTCAGAGGAGAGAGGGAGCATTCAGAGCTAGGAAGCCGCTTTGTAGGTCAGTAGCCGTCCCCTGCACCAAGCCCTGTCACCAGCTTCCTTCTTAGCAGTCACAGGCTAAGAGCCAGGACAGACAGCTTAGACATCACGGTAAGGAGTAACGCATCAGAGTAAAGAAGACACGGTTGGAAAGAGAAAGACACCCAAGGCGAAAACTAAAATATTTACCCTTGTTCCATCCCAGATGGCTTTTATTTCTTTCAGGCATTTAACCTTATAAACAGATCAATCATGGACTTATCCAACAAAAAGAGAGAGAAAGAGGAGGAAACGGAGAACGTTATATGACCTATTCTTTCTGGGATAAAAAAAAAAAAAGGCTTTGCACACACTTTCTCGCTACACACTCACACTATACACTTCAGCCCACTGTGATGTGTGTGTGTGTGTGTGTGTGTGTGTGTGTGTGGTGTGTATGGTGTGTGTGTGTGTAGTGTGTGTATGATGTGTGTGTATGTGGTGTGTGTGGTGTGTGTGTGATGTGTATGTGTGTGGTATGTGTGTGTGAGATGTGTGTGTGTGCCTATAGTGTGTATGTACATGCCTGTGTGTATATGTGTGCATGTGTATGTGTGTATATGTGCATGCCCGTGTTGTGTGGTGTGTGTGTGCATGCCTATAGTGTGTGTGTATGTACATGCCTGTGTAGTGTGTGTGTGCATCTGTATGTGTGTATATGTGCGTGCCTGTGTTATGTGGTGGGTGTGTGTTTGTGTGTGTGCCTGATAATTAAAGAACAGGCCATAAAATGTTAAGGGTGAATCTTTTAGTTTTGAGGAATTCCGTGTAGAAGTAATATATCTGAGTGTGCGCTGAGTGTTCAAATGCCAGAGTAGGGTATTTTATAGTCTAGTCCTTTGTGCATCAGTTTGACTGTAACTGTAAACTCTACTTATACCCTAAATATTATGGGTGCCTCTGTCTGTCTGTCTGTCTGTCTCTAGCTAGCTAGTTCCTTTCTTTGCAGTGCTGGAGATGGAATCACTACCTCACACATTCTGAGTATGTGCTCTACCACTAGACCACACGCCCAGCCCTTTCCTCCTGTTTTTAATTCACCACTTACATGCTGTGTTCAGAGACTGACTTGAAAACACACAGATATTAAGTCATGGTTTGGTATGGGAATTTTTGCAGTTATCCTATGTAGTTTTGAAAAGAATGTATATTCTCAAAAGAAAACAGGAAGGGCTGTAAGTCTGCTCATTTTCAGGGATATTAAATAGTAATGTGAACAAATTCCATCACCGTGAAATTTCCCTTTTTGACTGAATATATACTCATATACACATAGATGATAGACAGGTATACAAATATAAGATAGATACATAGTACAGATAATGCATATAGACTGTGCATCTTATTTGACTCTGTAGCCCAGGCTACTCTTAAGCTCCTGGCCATCATCCCGTCTCAGCTTCCCCATACTAGGATTGCAGGCATGAGCCACCATTTGGCTGCTATCCTTTGCTCTTGTCTTTGGAAATGACTGTTGTGTTGTCTCTGTCAGCGCAGACATCATATATCACTACCTTGGCGCTTGATCATTTCCATTGTATTCCCAAGATTTATTTTGATTTCTAGTTTACTTTGATCCTTCTACATTCCTCTGAGATCCTGTTTAAAAGCTCAGTCCAGACAAAGCTTGCATTTCCACCTTGTTTTGATACTTCACTTTTGACCTGCTAGTTGGCTGTCCTGGTATAATGTTTGTTTATGGCCTGCTGATTCCCTTATTAGCACAATTATTTTTAAAAACTTTTAATTCTACTAATAACTACATTTAAATGTTTAGTAATAAAGAATATGGTTGTGTCTCAATCATAAATGATAAATTTGATGAACCAAGGTATTGCTATCTCTTGTGTAAGACAAAAAAAAATAATGTCCAATCCTCTCAGCCACATCGGAACACATTTTGTGACCTTCATTAATTAGATACAAAATTTTAGACTCAAGTTGTATTTGTTAAATTATCATTTAAAACAGATCTTCTACTCAGGTTTATTTTCTTTGTTCAATTCAAGATAATTTAATAGCATATTTACATGCATTAATTACTAAATTCTACACATGTGTGTTTAGTGGATATGAGCTGCTATGATTGGTCATTCTCTCAACAATTACATAGCTGTAGGAAGCTCTGAGCAAGTGAAGTCCTGAATGAACAGACATCATGGGCGGAGGCACAGACATGTTGGGGACTTCAATCATGAGCGACTAGCAACGCCTCATCCAGGTGAGGATCAGAAGGATGGCCAGACTATTCTTAAAGGCCTGAGTATGGATGCTAATGGAAGAGTAGCCACTGTGTTCAGAAACTAGAAGGATAGCTTCCTCCTCTGAGATATTTATACTCTGAGGCTGCTGGCTTACACATCCCTGCTACCAAGACTAGCTAATCCCTCCCCCTTTGCTGTACCTAATAAAAAAAACGCTGAGGTTCTGGGTTGCTGGTGTTAGTAGATGCCACTCCCACAGTTAACAGGCCTCCGCATGATCTCATCTGTCTTGTATGTGTATTTGTCTGTCTGTCCTTTCTTTATTTCCTCATCACACCCAGTCAGGATTGCAGGAACCAAGGCCACGTGGGTTCTGACATATAGCTTAGTGCTAATTCTTGGATACATATTTAAGTCATGACTTTTTTTTTTTTAAGAAACAACAGTGGAGCTTTTTTTTCAGAACCCAACTCACCTAATATATTCACAGGGAAATGACACTTGGTCATCAAAGCAGCAGGTGACATCTTTGGGTGCTGGTATTACCCACGGCCTCCTCTGAGAGCTCCGTGAGTGAGTGTGGTTAAGACAACAGCTCTAGGAGGCAGGAGGAGTTATTCTTCCACCTTACAAATGAGGCTATTAGATGAGACAGGTGGCTAATAACAGACACACTGGGGGCTTCAGCAACCCTCGTAGGTACAAGGAGCTCTCCTGGACTTTAAATGGGGCCATTAGAGCACGGTCTTTCCATGTGCAGCCTTATAATTGGTCATTTAAGGAGGCCCTCAGGATGGAAGACTCTAAATATAGTTTCCACTTGTGGAGTCTTACAGAAATGTTAGTTTGTGATTAATTAGGTTGGCAGACTGTATCTTAGTTTAAATATCATTCCATTAACTTTGTCTAGGACGCAAAAACATTTTTTATGATGTCCTCCATAACCAGTTGTTTTATCTGCTGTCTTTTTAAATATCCAAGTATATTATATTAAGCATCATTTTGATATTTAACTAGTTACTAGTTTTCTTTTTCAATCTTGGGATGGAACCCATAGCCTCAAACATGCTAGATACTACCACTAAGCTCCACCCAGTCATGGCTTTGAAATTTGGTCTTTTGTTTTAGTAATTTATTTCTTCGGATTTAAGTCTAACTCGGAGATGTTTTCCAATGAACATGATTATGAACTTTCTTTGGATCCCAAAAGCTGTCAAGTGTTTCTGCTGTTCCTCTGCACACACACAGAGGTCTACCTCTGCCTCCCTGTACTCATTTGACAGCTGGGCATCCTTGACCTCTTTTTGACAACAGGAAGAAATCCCACGCTAGATAACTTCCCATGCGCTGCACAGGAGATCCCGGTCTCATCTGCTGCCAGCATTTTCCAGTGGGAACATGTGTGGCCTCTGAGCTTAAGCAGGAATGAGGCCATGCTTCCAGCCCTAGGTGCTCCATATGACGCGGGCAGTTCCAGTTTCCTTGCTCAACTCTCTCTTCTGGCCTGGCCTTGAGAAGAAGCCCCTAAAGCACACAGGGAGCCGACTAGTTTTCTCAGCCGTTGAGAAAATCATTAAATCAAATTCAACGAACTCCTGATCCCCATCACTTCAGAAGGTGACCACATTAGGAGAAAAAGTCTCTAAAGGGTCGTGAAAGTTAAATGAGGCCCTTGGGGTGGATGGCGGAACTGCTGTTCTTACTCACAGGGGAGGTGTGGACACACCAAGCAGCCACACACAAAGCAAAAGCCATGTGGACACACAGGAAAAGGCACCATCTGTGAGCCTACAGGAGCAGCCTCAGCAGAAACCAGGCCTGAGACACCTCAGGCTTCCAGCTGGCCAACTGTGAGAGAGTAAAATCTGATTTAAGCTGCCAACCTATTGGAGTTGCTTACGAGAGCCTTGTTAACCTAACACGTCAATTCAGCCATTTTTTTGGTAATAAATTGCAAATATTCCATTCAGGAACATGATATATTATTTTATTAGAACTTCAGTGTGTGTGTGTGAGAGAGAGAGAGAGAGACCTTTCTTTGTGTCTATTTTTAAACATTTTATTTAAAATTCGTGTGTAATTTTGTGTATATACTAATGGGTTATAGAATTATTATAATCAGATGCACACATATAATGTATAAGAATCATATCGGGGTAACTACCAGGTCTGTGGCTCAGGAGCCTTAAATCCTCTCTTCTAATAATTCCGACTAAATTTGCTCTACTCTGCAGGTCGTCTACCTGCACTGCAGGAGCTATTGTCCAGCCCTGCTCTCTCCCCCGCCCCCGCTCTCTCCCCCGCCCCCCTCCCCGCTTCCTTGCCCTGGTCTTTAAGAATCGCTGTTCCACCCTCTACTTCCTTTTTCATGTCCACGAATGAGTGGGAGCAGGCAGTATTTGGCTTCCTGTCCCGGGTTTTGATCTCTGCATCTAAAGAAGCCAGTGCTCAGACTGACTCCAGCCCCATGCTAACTGGAAGCAGAGCCACGTTTGCTCTCTGGTTCACTATATCCTGGGCCAGCTCCCACTGTAGGAAAACCTACTCTGGAATGACCTCTCATCCTCACGGGCACCGTCTCCTGACCTTTCCAAGCTGGATCTCTTCAGCCGCACGCGGTCTCCCGTTTCACTGTAGGACCCTGTGCCCTGGATGCTTGCTTCTCAGACAGCTTCTCCTCTCTGTTGACTTTTCTACTCAAATCACATCACCTTCTGGAACGCTATTAAAATATCCGAAATGAGGTCTCCGCTGTTCATTCGGAAGCCTTCTTGCCTCTTTGTCTTATCCTTGGCACTCATTACCTACACTGCTGTGCTTTGTGTGTATGTCTGTGTGTGTATGTGTGTGTGTGTGATGTGTGTGTGTATGTGTCTGTGTCTGTGTGTTGTGTGTGTGTGTTACCTGAAATTGAAGGGCCTGTGCATGCTCAGCAGAAGCTTTAGCACTGAATGATACCCTCAGACCTACTGATGACTTCAGTTACCCCACTTCTGCAGCTAAGTCTGCCTGAGGTCCACAGTTCTCCACAGCTTCCCTGGGCATTCTCCATGATGGGCCCTAAAGGGTCTAAAACTAGGAACCTCAGAGGAGCAAATAAACTCCCCACTCAGCACAAGCAGAAGAACACCTGCCCGACAAGAAAGCCACCCTAGCAATGGGAACATCTGCTGAACTCATCTGACCCTGGAACCATAAGGACACCCGCGTCCCTCCACCAGTGTTCCCTCTTCTGCCCTATAAAGCCCCAGACACTGTGCACCTGGCACACTATCTCCACCCCCCCCCCACAGAGAGAGATGGATTTTCCTCAATTGTTCTGAATAAACAGTAATTCTACTCCTGCAAAAGGCCAGTCTCCATTTCTCTTATTTCCAAGTTACCTGGATCAGTCCAGATCAATCAGGCCTTGGAAGTCAGCACCGTGTACAGTAGTTAGCTCAGGATGCCACAGGGACATACCACAGATTGGAAGCTCTTAGTTAAAGATTTATAGTTAGCTGTGTGTATGCATGCGTGCCTGTGTGTGTGCCTGTGTGTGTGTGCCTGTGTGTATATGGGCCTGTGTGTATGCCTGTGTGTGTGGGCCTGTGTGTGTGTGTGCCTGTGTGTGGGCCTGTGCCTATGATTGACGCTGGGTATTCCTCCTGGCCGGGAGTCTAGAGGACGGGAGCTGTTGCGGGTATTACAGTATACTGTGTGCAATGGCTCAACCCTCTAGTGGCCTGCAGAGGAGGAAGAGGGCATCAGCTTCTCTGACTCTGGAGTTACAGGTAGCTGTGAGCCACCTGATGCCCTTTCTGAAACCCAAACTCGGAGCTCTGAAAGCAGTTCTCCACCGCTAACCACTGAGCACTGGGGCTGAGGGTCGTACTCCTCAGAAATGAACCGTGTCTCAGGCCGGAAGCCTGAGGGCAGGGCATCTCCAGATTTGCTTTCTGCTGTGGTCTCTTTTGGTAGCCATCCGGATATGTCTGTGTCCTATTGTCCTCCAAATAGAAAGACACCATCCATAATGGAAAAAGGCCTGGCCATATGACCTCATCTTAATTAAATAGCTCTTTAAGCATCTTATTCTCAAATATAGACACATTCTGAGATGTGTTTTGAGTCAGAACCATTCAGGCCCATAACAAGATCAAATATGCAAGTCCTTTATCCTTCAGTACCATTTTCTAGCTTTTCTCCTTAGACCAGATTCTTCTCAGGCATTCAATGATTCTTAAAGTCATGGTTTTCTCCCTAGCATATTTAGTTTATCAGTATGAAAACATGACCTTCTATTACTATCAATAGTTCATGTTTTTTCTATCTTTAAATGAATCTTCCTGCTTCTACAGTAGTTTTGTCCCACACTAACGCATGTTTAAGTAGCTACCTTAACATTTTTAGGTGTGTTTTCATGGAACTCGTAGCCTGCCTGCCAGTTTTTGGTACTAAATGCAAATCTTTAATCCCAGCACTCAGGAGGCAGGACAAGGGGATCTCTGTGAGTTCGAGGCTAGCCTGGTCTACAGAGTGAGTTCCAGGACAGCCAGGGTTGTTACACAGAGAAACTTTGTCTGGAAAAGCCAAGGGGGAAGAAAAGAGCTCATAGCAAAGCAGTTAAGGGCAGAACCCATGAGCCATGAGTGAGTGACTGAGGCTTCTGCTCTTTGCCTGCAATAGCGGAGGGCAGGAATGCTCAAGGGCGTTTTACCTCACTCCGCACAGAGGTTTGGCTCTGCAGCAGACCATGGGAGAGCCTGGTCATTAAGGACTCGGTCTCTGCTCCTAGGGCACACAGTCCTCACCCTGCCAGCACGGTCAGAGGACAGCACCTAACATTTGTCGGCTATTCTGATTTTGTTGCACAGGGAAGAGGTCAGTCAGAACTCCCGGGAATATAAAGAGGTTTTGCTCACCCTTCCTCTAGCAGAGAGCACGGAATACTGAGAGGAATTGAACTCCTTCTAACAAGCTGCTCGTAGACCACAGTCTACAGGAATTTTAAGCCTATTAAGCAGTGGAATTGGCGAGAAAATCAAATTTCAGGCAGAAAGCTTAAACTTTATGCACAGATAATTATTATGTTAAATCTACTTTATTAATTTGAATTTCTTATATTAAAATTGAGGTACAAGACTTAAGGCCAAAGCAATAGTATGGATGCAGTTTTACCAGCCAACTTTAGTCTTTGGCATGAGACCTTCTGCTGAACCACCAAGGTGTGCTGTTTGTTTGTAATCCAATGCCTTTCCCCTCCATTTTCCCCCATAATTCAGCAGTTATATAATAGGCATTATTTTTGCATTCTGTACTATTATAGGTGTACCACGTTCTGAATGGGATAGGGCTTATGCAAGACTCCTGTTAAAATCTGAGTCTCAGCACAGCTGTACTGGGAGACATCCAGACACTACAGGTTAAGACAGTCAAGATGGATCGGGGCTGCTCCCCAGTGCACTACCCTCTGGTGGTGGGCTCCAGAGTCTGGCAAGCATGCTCAGCTTGCTGCTACTCATGCAGGCTGAGAGTCCTCCTGAGCCAAAATCCAAGCACACAGCTATGCCCCCAAAAGTCTCCCTGCAGAAGCAACGCCTGCCCACCCTGGCTGCAGCTTGAAGTCCTTGGAGTGTTTCCCGGCACAGCTGAAGTCAAATTCCAAAGTAAACTAAACTTAGAAACACTTAACGAAGAACTACATAGATCACTTAGATAGTTTAGCACAGGCTACATAGGGTGTGGTCTCAAAAACATAATGTTCCTCCAAAGACTGGACATCAGCTTTTGACCTGGCCACTGTCTTTTGGAATGACTGTAAACACCAGTGCCCTGGGGAACCTTTTCTAGAGGAAAGAGAAGGCTGTAGGACTAGAATCAGTAAGCTCTTAGAAGCCATGGTCCAGTTTACACACATACACACACACACACACACACACACACAGATACAAATGGAAAATTAGTGGTTCACAAACATGTCTCTACAAAAGTTTGAGCAATGAAACTCCTGTGCTCTTGTATAATTCAGAATCCATCCTAGCATTCTGTAAAGGTACCTTCCCTCATCTGTCTCATTCTGTTACCTCCCCAACACCAGATGTAAGGAGCATTCTCGTCTCAAAGCAGACCTTTCCAGTTAAAGAATCCTTTACCTCCCCAGGCATTCCATGGTGGGCTCCAGCCCTCACCTGCTCCCTTGGGAGGGTCAGAGATTCTGTACACACTCAGTTCGCAGTCTTTTCCTTAGAGCCACGTGGAAAGACCTCATTTTGAAAGAGGTTTGACGTCAACCTCCTACCTCTTCTGTAGTCTCTCTTTCTCATTCTTTTAGTTCCTCAAAGGAAGACCAGTAAACCTTCAGCCGTTTTTACTCGATGAAGTGTAGCTAGTGTCTCCGTGTCCCCCACGTTCATACTCTCAAGGCAAACCTTGACAGTGGCACATGAGTAGAGGGTACGGCTTGTTTAGTGACTTGCAGATTATTATTTTTGAATTGCCATTTTTCCATCGATGGATACGGATTTCCTGAGATCTTTAAGTGAGATTCACGCATCCATTCATTTCTTTTGCATGCTTTAACACCCTGAATAGCTGCTCCATCCTCTCTTCTACACCAGAGGCATAGAATGAGGTAAGATATTCTGGAAACCTTACAAGGAAACCTGCAGTCTGCAAGTGAACTATGATGAAGTTGCAGAACTTTAGATGTGAATTACCTCAGCTGTGATCCTGTCCAGCCCTGTGCACGTGAGAGGCCTGAGCTGCCAGGGGCTGCTGAGGCCCCTTCCTCGAGAGAGATGTTTTTGCACACCTATCGTGCTCTGATGGATTGTATTTTATGCGACAGTGGAGTGGGCACGCAAAAGTGGAGTTTGCCTGCTCCACTGTCTAAAATTTAGAGCTGAAATCAATTCTTTCTACTACTCTATGAACTTTATCTCATCCATTACCTTATAACATAACAGCCCCTTTAAATTTTCACTCGCCTTACATATACATAATGTCTAAGACTAACGGAAGCTATATGTAAAATAATGCTACATTGGATAGTTCTGTTTCTTGGGAAAACCCAAGCCCTGCAGGAGCAACCACAATGAAATGAAAGAAGAAAATAAGAGAGTCTGGAATGGCAGATCATGTGTCTCTGGAACAAAACTCTGTTGTCCAAAGAGAAGGTGAAAGACCAGGATAAAATCCATACCCTCTAGCAGGAAGAGTAGAGCCAAAAATCTAGGTTAACCGGTTCAGTGACTCTGTTCCAGGAACTAGCTGACCATAAAGTTAGATTATAATCTTGAAAATAATCTTGAGAAATGGGGAGTTAACCCCTTGTGATTATCACTGGTATTTTCAGAATTTTCCAATGATCACTGGTATTTTCGGAATTTCCCAATGACGCACTCCCTACCTCCTTTGGGTTGTTGTTTCGTTTCTTCCCTTAAATACCCACTCTCCCAGCTACTCAGGGTCGAACTCCTCTCCTGCGTGGGATATGAGTCTCAGCCCCAGAGAGCTGGTTCCTATCAATAAACCTCCTGTGATTGCAGCAAGGACGGTCTCTCATGAGTTCTTGGGGGGTCATGTTATCCCGAGACTTGAGTGAGAGTCTCCCCACTTCGGGGCTCTTTTAAAGGAATGTTATGGGAAATTTCCCAAGAAATTTTCTGGGAATGCTTTCTAAGTCAAGTCGTGAGGCAACTGTGTCAGGAGACAGGGTTTCTCTGTGTAGTCCTGGCTGTCCTGGAACTCACTCTGTAGACTAGGCTGGCCTACTCCCTGAGATCCACCTGCCTCTGCCTCCTGTGGGGGCCAGCCATGATAAGCTAAATATGGACAGGTCACCCAAAGAAAGTTCTTTACTTCCAACAATTATAAACTGGGACTCTGGCCATCGATAAATTTAAATGGAGTCTGGAGTCTCAATAGTTTACCCTGAGACAATGCCGGGCCGCAGGAGGAACCACAGGCCAAGACTGCCTGACCCCTACCCAAGAGCAGACCATTCAAAAGGAAATGCCTGGCATTCTAAGCACTGTAGATAGAGATGCCTGCCAGTGCACCTCAACAGGACACCCCTAGAGAAATGTCAGCCAATCAGGGGTCCTGAACCTCAGAGACCCCTCACCCCCCCATACCTTTACTACTATAAAACCCAATTCTAATTGAGCTCGGGGCTCTCTGGATATTCCAATACGTTGGACACGGAGAGACCGAGTTTGCAAACTTGATTAAAAATAAAGGCTCTTTGCTTTTACATATGGGACTCAGTTTCCTTGTTGGCTTGCAGGGATCTCACAGATTTGGGCATAACAGCTCCCACGTGCTGGGATTAAAGGCATGCGCAACCACTGCCCGGCATGCTACAGTTTTTTTTAACTGTATTGATAAACAAACAAAAGGTCAACTCACAAAATGTGATACAATATTTTAACTATAATCAGCATTGGTGCCTTGACTACATGGGAACTGGGGGAGATGACCCTTGCCCTCCTGTGCCTTTTCTTCTTTCAGTTTCCTGCATTGGCCTCCCTGGAAGTCTTTAGATCCAGTTACTCATTTAACCGTGTACGTTGAAACCCGCTGTTCCCAGGAATGCTTTAAAGCAAGCAAGGCCTCTCCTGCCTTCAGTGAGTTATAAACAGGCTATGAGATGTGTGTCAGTCTCAGTAGTCTCAGTTTATTAAATCATTGATCAGACATGCGACTCTGGGCTGCGGCTATGGAATTCTAAGAGAAAGTATACGGGTTTTCTGCAGGATGCAGCTACGTGGTCCCGTGCTTAAGCGAGATCAGTAAGGCTCTACGCTGGGTGTGGCTACGTGGTCACGTGCCTAAGTGAGATCTCTAAGGCTCTATGCTGGATGCAGCTACGTGGTCACGTGCCTAAGTGAGATCTCTAAGGCTCTATGCTGGATGGGGCTACGTGGTCACATGCCTAAGTGAGATCTCTAAGGCTCTATGCTGGATGGGGTTATGTGGTCACATGCCTAAGTGAGCTCTGTAAGGCACTGCTGTAACCACCTATGACAATGTCAGCCACAGCTCGCCCAGTGAACACGCCCCTGGCTCTCAGAGATGAGATGAAGTGCTATACTAAGCAGCAGACCCACAGAATAGCAGTCAAAGCCACTGTGGACAGCCGGTGTCGTGGTGTGTCACTGGGACACCATGGGGAAAGAGAAAAGACAGCTTAGTTTTGGAAATCTGTTTCCCCATGCCATGTGCTTTGATGAATGAACATAGCTAACTGAGTCAGATCCAATCTAGAGCTCGGAGCTAGAAGATAACTAGCCCATATACTAAAAGCCCAGACAAACCACAAACCAAAACTACTCCTGAATCCAACACATGGCTGAAGTTCCAGAGCACTACAGGCCCAAAGCTTAAACAGAGGTCAGCAGCTGTATAGAGATATGTGAGGTGAACATCCGTTTGCCCGTCCGACACCTACCAGACACTGTTATGAAGAATTTAGTCCCAAATGTTTAGCCAGCTGGTGACAGCAGAATATGAGAGAATACACTAACCGTAGGGATTCAGATGCAGGGATAATAAGTGCTTGCATCCTCACCCAGTACCCGCAGAAGAAGAAGTCCCTATCCTAAGAAGGCCCACTTCTGATGCAGGCCCAGCAGAGGGGTTGGCATCTGCTCCAGTGGGTCTGACCCCAGACCCAGGTTCATCTCCAGGATATCTTGATGAACCAAAGGACAGAGTTACTGGGATCAGGAAAATAAATGCTGCACTCTTAGATCCCCGCTGAACCCCAGAAGACAAACACTAAGACTCCAGCAAGGAGTGGATGCAAAGAGAGAGGACGCTACATTGGAAGCAGGAGAAGGGAGAAAGTGGATTGGCAGGCATTAGGGCAAGGACCTAGAGTTATTTAATATGATGGCAAAACATTGTATGGAATTTGTAAAGTATCAAACTAAAAATAAATTATGGCATTATTCCTGTGCTAGCCCAAACTAGATCAAACCATGGAGAGGGCAGGTGGACATGAAGTCCTCCCCAAGACAAGGAGCTATTGGCAAATCATATCTGCTTGGAGAGGGAGATGCAATTTCCTTTAATAAGAGTGTGCAGCCTCTGGCAAGCTGACCACAATTTGGTGGATGACCACATGTCCATGTGTGCATAGTCAGCATAAATTGGATTTGATGGATAAATAAAAGACAAGAGGACACAAAGCTGCCTGGGTTGGGGAGAGAGATATGTCTTGGAGGAGCTGGCGGGGTGAACATAATCAAACCACGTTGCACTAAATTCTCAAAGAACTAATGAAAACTTGAAAAAAAAAAGTAATGCCGTCAACGACGAATCGTGTATGCTAACACTTGAGCCTCTGGGGACATTTCACATTCTAGCCACGACATTAACTTAAACACAGAGTAACATGGTGGGAATCTCAAGATTTCAGAGAGCTGCAAATAACCATAGCAACAACCAATCTCAAGCCAAGACTGAATCAAGCCCTGCCGTGAAGGCCCGAGAGACGGAAATGTGTTGTCATTTCCCAGCAGAAGTGACTGCTGGCTTTCATCTCT
>PVIU01006720.1:43229-98863 GCA_004026605.1 Ondatra zibethicus
TGCACGGCTTTCCACATGAACTAGTGAGGAGTGGCGAGCTCCTCTCTGGCCTTAGGACATGCCCAGCACTCCAGGCTCTTAGGACACAAGAACTTGTTAAAGCCTGCTCTATCTGTTCGGTTACCTGGATCTCCTTTGGAAGGTCTGTCTAGACGTATTAAAAATTAAAAAATACATTAGTGAAAATATAAGGCTTTTCAATGACTGGTGCTCTTAGGATGGCATGCCTACACACACAATGAATGCTTAATCACATCTCATACCATATGCAAAAGTAAACTCAGAGGAATAATCGGAAACTGATGGTTTTTGAGAGCTGGGTGCAAAGCGAGGGTCTTAAGCATACTAAGCAAGCACTTTACCCTTGAGCTGTTGCCCTAGCCCAGAGCACAGATCTAAAAGAGCTAAAATGTAAACCTTGTAGGGTCATCTAAACATTCACAGGGCATAGGGCAACATGTAAACCCCACAGTAGAGTATAAGACAAAATCTACAGCATTGTGTTAGCTACAGAGTTCAGATATAGCAATAAAAGCAGGACCTATAAAAGAACAACTCATCAACTGGGTTTTATCATAATGAAAACTGTCATCGGATAAAAACCGCTTTTGCAGAAAAAAAGAAAAATTTATAAACAGTTATATGGCAAAAAGCATGTATTCTGAACATATAAAACCCTTCTTAAACTCAGTAGCAAGAAACAATACAGTTTAAGAAGCAGTGTAGACCTTAGCTGCCCTACCCAGTAACACAAACACACATAAACATGTTCCATATCATGTGTCGTTAGCAGAGCATAAATTAAAAGTGAAAGGTATCATCTCACATATTAGATTTGAGAGAGCCCCCTACTGGCTATTCTCTACCGTATAGAAACACTCTACTAGTGGAATTCAAAAGATGCATTGACTCTAAAGTTAAGCAGGTCACACCACCTGTGATGCTGACAAACAATACCATTGCTAAGCACATTTTCTTTTTCTTTTCTTTTCTTTTTTTTTTTTTCAAAGAAATCAAGGTATCTGACTGGGCACATGCCATCAGGAATTTGGCGGTACTCCCAAAATGGAATTCCATTCAGCAATGGTCTGCTGATGCATGCAAACACAACATTACAAGTGAAGGAAGCTAGATCACATTTTTCTGAGATGCTGGAGAAAGCAAAATGTGGGAACCAAAATCATACTCTTGACGGGAGCAGGAGAAGAAGAAGACATGGAATAAAATGGGAACCCAGGAAACTTCGGGAGTGATAAAAATGCTGTTTGCCTCTTGGGCTGATGATTTCATCACCACGTGCTTTCCCAAACCAACTGAAGGACACACAAAAACAGCAAAGGGTACTATTCAGTCTTATCTGAGCTTCTGGACCAGTGCACCGGCTGTGGTTACAACATCTGCCTTTCACACCTCCCTCTATCTCAAGGAAAGGCTGGATTGGATTTGTCTCTGAGCCCAGAACAGTAACACATGGTTGAGTGCTGCTGGCTTGAGATGTCAGTACTAGTGAGGGCTATCAGAAAAGCCAGAGGAGCAAGCAGAGATGGAAGGTGGAGTCCTACCTGGACTCACAACCCTTGCCCAGGGAAGACAGAAAGGCCCACCTGCTTCCTGCAGCTGCAACAGCAAGAGGGCTCAGAGATGCTGGCATTTTATCATCATTAAGAATATTTCATCTTGTTTATCCAACCATCTTCGAATGGAGCAGGATTTCATGCAATTAATGGAGCAGCAAATACAGCCAGGGATCTGCGCTGCTGTATGAGCTGTACCAGAATATTAAAAAAAAAAAAAAAAAAAAAAAAAAAAAAAAAAAAAAAAAAAAAAAAAAAAAAAAAGAACTATCTTTTCTCATTTTACATGCCAAATCTATTTCCCACTCCCTCCCCTCCTCCTGCTCTCTCCACCTTCACCCCCCTTCCTCCCCCATCCCACCCCCATCATGATTCCGCAGATGGTGCTGAAAAGGTTTTCACTTTGGAATCAGAGTGTGGCCATAGGGCCAGGCCCTTCAGTCCTGCGTGGCACCCACTGTTCAGCCCCATGGTGGGGCCTCCAAACTGCTTCCTTCACTTAACCATTTCTCTGCTCTTTGCTGTTTGTTCTGGGATCATGGCCAGGCGATGGATTAGAAACTACAACAGACATCTCTGTCCCCATTTTCCAAGACCCTGTCCAGGGGCCCATCTCAGTGCATCCTATGAGATCCCTCCAAGTTTGTAGTTTCTGACGGCAGCGTAGTCCACTCCGAAGTGAGAAAAGAGATCACCTCACAGACATGCTTCTAACTCAGGCCAGCTGCACCCCATGTCTACGGGCATTCGTTAATACACTGGAGCTCCACAGACTCTCAGGACCCTGAAATCTATGGAGGTTAAGAAGGGCAATAACACCATCTCTAAGTTTTTGGACCATTCAGCGGGGTGCCTGGGTCTAGTGAATGTGGCCCTGTATGGACAGTTCTTTCTTACCCACAGGAACCTCGTCCTCATTCACGAGGCTTCCTTAGGTGGTGAAGGAGAGTAAGATGCCAGCCCATGTTTGCATGGTCAAGATGCTCAGTGCAGACTCAAACATTCTGCAGTACCACACAGAGGACATGACTACAATTCCTAGGAAGTTTCCTGGGCACTGATAGCCCCATATGCTATATATGTGCAGTATGCTACATATGTGCAGTATGTGCTACATATGTGCAGTATGCTATATATGTGCAGTATGTGCTACATATGTGCAGTAGCCCAGTATGAAGGAAGGGCCTGGGCAATAAGGATCAGCAGCTCAGGGAGGGGCAGTGAATCTTACTGTCAACCCTTCCGTGTGCCATCTTCCCAATGGGGTACACTGAGGCTGAGCAGTCAGGAGTGAAATAATTGTAATAACTGGGTCCTCACTTCTGTTTATACCTCTTGTTCGAGCTTGTGTAGTTTAGTTTGCTTTAAACTTGCTATTTTTCTGGGTAATTAAAAATATGTTTCTCTCGTGGCAGCCCACTGTGCATCCATGTGATCTTCCTGGGTCTCTTCATGACTTTATAAAATGGCATTTGGCCTGCATACCACTGTCAGTGCTGAATGAGATGCCGCTGTACCTGGCGGAGTTATACCTCTAGTTTCACTGGCTTACACAGATGGTCCACTTAAAGAAGGAGAGAAAAGAAGCATAAAAGCCTTAGCTCAAGGCCCCAGAAATATGTTTACAGATCACACCTGTCCGGAAGTCTCTCGAGACAAAGAAGGCAGGTAAGAGTTTCACCTGAGGCCTGGGGCTTGCTGGCCATGTTCCTGAAAGAGGGATGCATAATAGGGACAAAGCCGCCAACCCCAGGCCCCATCCCCATAAAACCCTATTTTGTTCATCCAGGCTACCATGTCTGAGACCATGGTCCTACCATGGACAGGGTCTGTGTTGATGTATGTGACCTTTGTTGCCACCAAAGGCTACATGGATACCCAGTGTGTGGGTCACCATCTGTGGCCATGTTAGTATCCGAGGGATGATGTGGGATTCCCCTCTGTATTCTATGAATATATCTTATTACCATTGTTTAATAAAGAAGCTGCTTCATCCTATAGCAGGGCAGAACATAGCTAGGCTGGAAGAGATAGAGAGAGAGTAGCTGGAGTCAGGGAGACGCCATGTAGCTTACTGAAGAAGGCAGACGCTGGATCCTTACCAGTAAGCCAGAGTCTTATGCTGAAACACAGATTAATAGAAATAGGCTTATTTAAGATGTAAGGGTTAGTTAATAAGAATCCTGAGCTAAAAGGCCAAGCAGTGTTGTAATTAATATAGTTTCTGTTTGATTATTCAGGTCTGGGCAGCCAAGAAAGGAAAGAGCAGCATCCTCCTACAGAGGGCTGATGTAGGACAATAGTCTGTATTCTGTCAATTGTATTTTAAATAAACGCTGATTGGCCAGTAGCCAGGCAGGAAGTAGAGGTGGGTCAATGAGAACAGGAGAATTCTGGGAAGAAGGAAGTCCTATTCTGCAGTCGTGACCCAGCCACAGAAGAAGCAAGATGTGACTGCCTCACCAAATAAGGTACCGAGCCACGTGGCTAACATAGGCAAGAATAATGAACTAATATAAGTTACAAGAGTTAATAAGAAGCCTGAGCTAATGGGCCAATAAGTTTATAATTAATGTAGACCTTTGTGTGATTTCTTTGGGACTTAACGATTGTGGGAACCAGGCAGGACAGAAACCCCAACAACAGAGAGTCACGCCACTGCTGAGACTATGCTAGTCTGAGTGACCTGCACTGACACCCATGGTGTCATCTGGGCCCTGGGCTGCTGCCAGGACCCATGTCTGGGTCTGTGGTCCTACACCAGCCAGGGTCTGAGTTGAGATCCATGGCTTTTGTTGTTGTGCAGATACCTAGGGTCTGATCATCCACCTGAGATCATATTAGTGTCTAAGGGTCATGCTGCCACTGGGCCATACTGATCAGGGTGACCTAAGCTGCCACCAGTGCCATGGTGATGTCCAGGCCTGAGTTGCTCTTGAGTGCCATGTTTGAGTCTGTGGTCCTGCTACAACTGGGGTCTGTTTTGATCTCTATGGCCCATGTTACCACAGCGGTCATAGGAATCATGTGTGCTAAAATTTGAGGGCTGTACTGAGCTGGCACTGCCCTTAACTGGCCCTTGGAGAGCTGGCCCTGTTCCTCACTGGTCACTACAGAAGAGCTAGTCTTACCTCTTAGGGGAGAGCTGGCCCCACACTTGGGAGAGATGGTCCCAATGGCATGACCATAGGAGAGCTGGCTCTACCCCTCACCTAGAGTGGGCAGTACCTGTGGCCCAGACTGATGAAATCAGTCACCACCTGTGGGACCCTCACCCCTTATTCTCAAAGGGACGAGAAGAAATTTCCTAGCAGAATGTTTTAAAATTAGAAACCCCAGGCTAGCTCCATGCTCCCAGGAAGGATAGCGCCCCCCACCCGACCCGGGAGAATACAAAGCATAGAGTCAGAATGGGACCATCTGGTGATAAGGATGTCCTGACTCAGGAACAGTGGCCTTGCTCTAAGGACAAAAAACTATCTGACACAGCAGGATGAGATACCGCAAAAGACCTTACACCCATGCCAAAGCAACTTCAAAAAGCCTCTTTGTAGTTACACCTTTAAAAGCTTACCCCACAGAGAAGATACAATTCCTCTCTCAACCTCGCTGCAACGGGGTTTTGGAGACAGTGGTTCCAAACATGTTTGTATTATGCTAATTAAACCTTGTTTATTACAGTCTGGGCCTCTCTGGTGGTCTCTCTGTGTGGGTCGTAATCTGGGGACAACACACCCAGACCCACATCCAGGGTTTTGAACTGGCCCACCCCAACATCTACCCCATCTACGACCTGCTGGAGTGCATGAAGGGACTGGTCCTGTGGAATCATAGCCACAGGATCTCCATGGCTCGGAGCAACAGCAGAATATCTGAAAGGAGTTTTGGTGAGGGTCCAGTATTGATGGTGTACCAGAAGCTGGAGGCCTTGAACCAGCCCAACTCAATGCAATGAACATTGGCAAGCAAAATTGAGTGGACAAAAGGATGTAGTGTGTGACACACCACAGCTCCCAGTACCACCAGGATAAATGAAAAAGCGTCGGAGGGACAGAAATTATAAAGAGCAGATTTGTTTGATTGGTTGTTTCATTTTGTTTTTAATTAATTTTTTTAAAATGTTCTTTTTGGGGAGGATGCTATGGGGGTGAGGTGCAGAAATGGAGGGACTGGAGGGCATGATGTGAAATTCCCAAAGAGTCAGTAAAAAATATATATGTTAAAAACATAAAGCCTGCTTTGTCTTCAGTCATTCACCATGGCTGGAGAGTTTCTAGTTACAGTCCTCAGCAGAGGCCCTGACTGGAGGTCAGACAGACACAAGCAGACCATAAGCTAGGTAAAGAGCTCTACATGCTGAGGTGAGGGAGAGAGACCTGCACAGGAGTGTGGTATTCTGCGGATTGGTTAGATAATCTTTCCCAAAGAAGACCTATTTCAACCAGAGCTCTCATACAGGAAGAGGAAGAAATCTACATGCCACACCGCCAGGGATTTGTGCATAGCTGGCTGCATCAGCTGTGTGCTGGAAATTCTCCTCAAACCGAGGCAAACCCACTGTTGCCTCACCTTCCAAAGAAGTGGAGAAGTAGCGGGAAGAGGTAAAAGGAGGCTTTGGGTGTCCCTGGCTGAGTGCAGATAACCTCAGGCTGAAGTTGCACCGACAGAGTATTGCCCACTGGGCAAGAGACAGCGGTGCTCAGATGTGCTATGTAGGGGATGACGTTTGTGCAGGGGTGGCTCTGGACACTGGACAGGACCATTCTAGGTCAATACAGATGGAGAACTGGAAATTCAGAAGCAAGTTTCTATACGTGGCCTTTCTCAGACTACTGGGGCAATTTCAAATGAGTTGTGGATATATCGCCCAAATCAGGGTGATACCAATGCATAGCTTCAACAGCAGTTACTATTGCTGGGTCGTAATCAAGGGGCCTGTTATTTGAGACCTATACAGTCAATAAACGTGTGCAGACGTTGAACAATGTAATAGTTACCGGCATCACTCAGGATGTTACACAAGACGATTTTTTTTTGCAAGAATTTAATGGGAAAATATAGAAGCAGGGGTGTGGCTCAATGGTAAAGGATTTGCCATGTATGAAGTTTTGGGCTCTGTCTCCAGCACCACTACCAATTGTGACAAAATTAAAATGCATGCATGTGCACACTAAAATAGATTCACTCCAAATAACACTGTATAAAGTACATACACATCACACCACAATGTGCTTCTAAAAATCTGTCGTCCTTCTCAAAAGTCGGTTTTTATGTAGATGTTCCGTGTAACAAGTCAGGCTATAGAACATCTGTGAGAGCATAAAGAAAGTGTGTTTTGCAGCTTTTTGTCTTTTCCTTCCCTGATTCCTTTCAGGCTAAATAGCTTGAAACGTCCTTAGCTTTAGCAGTAGGGTAAGGCGGAGAGCAGAGTAGATGTGCCTGAACTGTGAAGCAGGTGGCAATGACACACGGGGGCTGGTTCCCAGATCGTGATGCGCAAGCTGATTACAGGGGTGGGCATCAATCTGGGGGTGACCTCACTTTATCCTGCAAGTGCTGTGGCTTGAATACAAAACACCCCTGGATGCTCCTCCCTGACTGATGGGGCTGGATGCTCCTCCCCAGCTAATGAGGCTGGATGCTCCTCCCTGACTGATGGGGCTGGATGCTCATGCCCAGGTAATGGTGCTGGTGAGCTCCTGTGCTGGATGCTCCTCCCCGACTGATGGGTCTTGATGCCCCTCCCTGACTGATGGGGCTGGATGCCCCTCCCCGACTGATGGGGCTGGATGCCCCTCCCCAGCTGATGGTGCTAGGTGCTTCTCCTGAGCTGATAGTGCTGTCTTTGGAGAGTCTGGCAACTCCAGCAGTTAGAGCCCAGAAGTAGGTCTGTGGGAGCATGCCATTGCAAGTGAAATGTGATCTTCATCCTTCTCCCTTTCCTTTTTGTCACACACTCCTACCCTCTGATGCTCTTCCCATGTGCATAAGGCCAGGTGATCATAAACTAAACCCTCTGGATCCGTGAATCAAAATGAATCCTTCCCTTCATGACATGTTTGCGCTAGGTGTCGGTCACAGAAACGGTAAAAGTGTCAACACAGAAGAGTCTGCCAAATCAAGATCTTCCACCTCCCACTAGACTGCTAGTGCCTGAACAAACTCTACTTTTTAAAAAAAACAGTTTCTTTATTGATTTTTTGGGAATTTCACATCATGCACCCTGATTCCACTCACCTCCCAATCCCCCCAAATCCTCCCCCAACCCTACAGCCACCCCCAAGAAAATTTTTAAAAATCAAACCAAAACAAAATAAAGCAAGCAAGCAAATGGACCAAAACAAGAACAAAACAAAACAATCAAGCAAAAAAGCTTTCTCCGCATCTCTATCTTTCCCTCCCCTCCAACACCTCTATGCTTGTTCCAGTGGCATCAGAGTGGTGTGTCACACAGTACACCCTCTGTCCAATCAGATTTCCTAACAAGCATTCATGGCAATGAGTCACCAGTCTGGCCTCTGGTACACCACTATTACTGGATCCTCACCTAGGATACTACCCTGGGACATCCCATGACCACCCATAGTAATGGAGATCCCACTGGGATTCTGAGCAAATGCTCATGACTCCACAGCAAGCAGGGCTAGGCACGTGTTTTATTTGGCACTGTGCACATTTTACATGGATCTTGGCGTTGCTCAGGGTAGACTGAGTTTTTCACAATATGTCCTTTGCATAATTTCCGCGTGTTACTTCTTGCTGACCTTCCAAGCTAGGGAACCCTCCTGCTGCTCTCTCTCTCTCTCAGCCAGGGAAAAAGCTCTGGTGTTGACTCTCTTTCCTAACCCATGTCCTTAGGATAGCCTCGCAGGCTGCCTTCTTTCCTCAGCTCATCTGCTCCTCAGCATCCTGGCCAGCTGTGTATAGAAATACAATCTTGCCCTGTCTGTTGGGCTCCTCTCCAACACCAGCTCCTCAGTGGCTGTCTCTGCCTCTCCACAGGGTTCAATGTTATTTTAAAACGTGAACCATATCAGGTTTCCAAGGTGGGTAATCAAGACTGGGGAGGTAGGACTCTGCAGAGGCGTCCCCGGCTGCATCTATAACCTCTCCCTACTGCCTTGCTCTTTCAGCCATGCTTAGCATGACATTCTCTATCCACATGTCTGTGGCACAGGTGGCATCTTCAGAGATTAAAAGGCTGTGCCACAAGCCCAGGTTTCACTTATGAAACTGTAATAGGAGAATGCACCCAGAAAACAAAAGAACAGTTTTGAATGACTATTAACTTCTTCATAAAAAGCTGTAGCAAGCCCTGGCAGTGCATGTTGAAGGAGACTATGCAGAACATGAGTACTGAGTGCTGCCAGAGAAAAAGCACAAGTCATATGGACAGAAGAAGCCATCAGAATAACTGCCAATTTTTCAATGGAAACTTTGAAAACCAGAAGAGCCTGGAACACTGTACTACAACTTCTAAAAGACCACAGAGGCCAGCCTAGACTATTGTACCCAGCAAAACTGTCTGTCATACTTAAAGAACAAAGAAAAACTTGCTATGATAGAAAGTGGTTGAAACAACCCATGCACACCGAGTCCTACAGACAATACTGGAAACAAGACTTCAGACTAAAGAGAGGAAGAAGCATAGTCAAGGGGCCATAGGACATCCAATAAAGCTGAAAATAGGGCTAAGAACACAAACAGAAATAAAAACCTACAACAATTAACCCATACTTTTCAATAATAATTTTAAATACTAATTACCTCACCTCCCATGTCAAAAGATACAGGACAGTTGAAGGGATTAAAAACAAAATCTATCTTTCATTACATCTAAGAAAATTATCTTCCTTTGAAGGATAGACAGCACCTTAACGTGAAAGGACAGAATTTTTTTTTAAATAAATGGCACAAGGAGGCAAGCAGATGTCACCTACCTAATATGTGATGAAACAGGCTTCAAACTAAGATTAATCAAAAGATATTTTTAAAAGGCACTTTATTGATCAAGGGAACAACTAATCAAGAAGATAATACAATTCTAAACATATGTTTACAACAAATTCTGGCATAACCAAATGAATTAAACATGCATTACTCTACTTCAAGATTCAGATTCACTTCAATGTAGTAACAGCAGTAGTAATACCCCACATTCTCCAATAGATAGGCCATCTGGACAACATATAAACAGAGACATCCTAATGAAATAACCCCACACATCAAATGAACATAACGCAGATCTACATTGAAACACCCAGGAGTAGACTACTACTCAGCAGTCCGTGGAAATGTCTCTAAAATAGACCACACTGTAGCATGAATAATAAAAAAAGACAAATTGGAATTCAACCCAAAAACCAGAAAAGCAAAACTGTCAAGCCACTAGAGAAGTCTAGGTGACTGCAGACTAAGCAGATTAAGCCTCTCTCTCCTCGCATTTTATATTCTCTCTAGTGCTGGGATTAAAGGTGTGTGACTCCCTGGGACTGGGATTAAAGGTGTGAACCACCACCACCTGGATTTATTTCTGAATTGATCTTGTGTAGCCCAGGGTAGCCTTGAACTCACAGAGATCCATTTGATTCTGTCTCCCAAATTTCTGGAATTAAAGATGTGTGTCACCATTGCCTAACCTTTATTGGCTTTAGCTTTGCCTCTGGTCTTCAAGCAGGATTTATTTATCAAATTACAAATAATATACCACTAAGCTACATCCTACAACACAAAACAAACCTCAATAAATTCAGAGAAATCTAAATAATTTTTTGTATCTTAATGACCACAATGCATTAAAGTGTAAAATTAACAGTAAACAAATTTCAAGTTATTACACAGACTCATGAAAATTAAACAACAAACTGCTGAATGATGAATGGGTCAAAGGAGAAATAACAAAAAAAGTAAAAAAATTAAAGATATAAGAATTAAATAAAACACAACAGAACAAAACCTGTGAGACATATTAAAAAGAAGTCTGAAGAGGGAATTTCAAAACTATAAGTGCCTATGTTAAAAAATAATCAGAAAGAAGAAAAATAAGTGACTTAATGACACAACTAAAGAATTTGGAAAAAGAACAAGTCAAACCAAGTCCAGTCGATTGGAAAAAATAATAAAAGCCAGAGTATATATAATTAATTATAGAGAAAGAAAACAGTATATAAAATAAACAAATCCAACAACCGGTTCTTCAATACAATAAACAAGTCAACAGATTTATCTATTCCGTTATCCAAAACAAACAGAGATGACTGAAATTAACAGAATACATGATGAACAGGGTAATAGTACACCGCATACCAAAGAAATTCAGAATAATATAAGCTAATAATTTAAAAACCTATTCTTAAGGTGGAAAATCTAAAAGAACTGGAAGGATTTCCAGATTCATCTGAACCACCAAAATTAAACCAAAAACAGAGCCATAAAAATCAGCAGATGAAATAGTAACATTGGGGGTAACCAACAACTGTATAAACTGGACTTAAGGCTTGTTCAGTAGGGTGGAGTTCCCTCCTAGTTCTGTGTACCTAGTCAACTATGGCTCATAAGGTCATGGACCCTTAGAAGAGACCATACTAATGCTACTTTCCTCAACTGCATTCTAAATATTTCTCTGCAAACTCACAGATATGTGTAATTCTCATACCTCATGCAGGAGAGACCATTACAAACAGCTACAACTGGTCAAAATGCAGAGAACAACTGATTGTAGGATTAAGATGCCCAGATCCAAGTGATATGTGTACAACACGATCCCCTAGCCTAAGGTTCAGGGAGCATCATGGAATATGGGGCAGGAATATTGTAAGAACCAGAGGACCAGAATATCTGATTCTGTCTTCTATATACCAGAGGGAAGCTACACCATGAAATCCCAACAATATGGTTGACCTAAACAGGACCTGCATAATGACAACTCAGTCAGCATGCCAATGCAGATGGCAGAAAATCTCAGAAGATTCTACCCCTGTATGAAGAGATAGAGTCAGTCTATCTAGATGCTTTGAGAGGATGAATCAGTCTCCCCCAAAGCCCAAGAACAAGTCTTTAGATAGATTATCCTTTCCCATGTAGTGAGCTCTAAACACACGTACAAATGTGCAACACTAAAGACAATCAGCAGATTGTATATGTGTGTACACACACATGCATATAGATGTCACAATGAGAGTTCAAGAAGAGACCCTAAATTTGAGGTCTGTGGAGACACAAGAGGAGTTGGAGGAGAGGATGGGTAGAAATGATGTAAATACAGTACACATGCAGGAAATTCTCAGACCAATGCCAGAAAAAAGCTCTTTTCAAAGATGATTGTTGGTTGCATCAACTGTATAGTCAAAACTAACCACCAGAGGTCTGACGGGAAATTTTCAGGTCATTGTGGGGTGGGGCCTTTGATAGAATTGTGGGAACCATTTCTTTCTTCTTCCTTCTTCCTTCCTTTCATTTCCTGGACATGAATTAAGAAGAAAAAAAATCTACACAAGCAGCGTAAATAGCTCCCACGCTGGTTACCTTAGAGTCCTTCCTGACCTGCTGGCGCACGCTGACTGAGATGGTGCTCCATTGTCTAGCGGAGCAGGAAAGCACTTTCAAACTGATGTGTGATGCTGTACATCCTTACAGACCAGTGGACACGCCAATGCCTGCACATAATGTTGGGATCACATCAGCATAACTGACGCACCATCTATCTCATCAGACGTTTTCATTTCTCTTTGTTGGGAGACAATTTTCATGACTGTATAAAAGCTCCAGGCATATGCTATTCCTGAAGAAGAGTGGTTTTGTTTTTTTTTTGTTTTTTTTTTTTGTTTGTTTTTTTTTTTTTTGCTCACAGAGCTGGAGTTTCCATAGCAATGTCCCTTGGTGGAGTTCTGTCGCGATGAGCTATGTCAAAGCAGACTGTGTCTGGAACCAGGGGAGATGAAGGGCCAGTCTTGTCCTTTCATAATGCCTCACTCCTGAGGGAACTGCAGTCTCACCACTATTGTAGCGAGCCCTTCCAAAGGCAGTGCCCTCAATGACCTAACCTCCCTGCACCCTGAAGCTCCTTGTACCCACCATGGGGGCGAGCCTACAATCACATGAGCTTTGGGGAAGCGCTTTCCCATGTAACTGACCCATAGGAGAGTCATTCCAGATCCTCTCTGGCAGCTATTGTGAAGCATAGGGTCAACCTGTGTTGATTCTAGTGGTCTGCTTATGCTGTAGAGAATTACCAGTTCATTTTCCTGTGCTTTGTAACACATTACCCATCTTTTCTATGTCCACCTCCCTTGTTCCACTCTATAAACCTGACCTCTTAGTTTCTATGTTTAAGTAACAACAGATAATATTTATCCTTCTGTGCCCGACTCGTTTCATTTTGTATGATAACTTGCAGTTCAATCAGTGCTCCTGAAAAAAAAAATCACAGGATTTTTTTCTTCACAGTCGAATAGTATTCCTTGTATATGTTCAGCACATTTTCTTATGCTCTTTTCCTATAAATCTGAGACAGTGTCCTGCACCAGAACAAGGCAGGGAAAGGAGTGTAAAGAGATAATCAGGCACCAGGATGTGTGGGAGCTACAACTGAGACACCACCATCAGAATAAGCTTAAAAACCTTGAATATTTAGATCTCAATGGATGATCGCTGTGGATGAAGTAAACATAAAATATTTTAAGAAAGGACATAAGGTCATAGAGGAGACCTGGGAGAAGACAAAGGATCAAGCTTTAGGAGTGTTTTCTCTCAAGGACAATTGACACACATTTTAGAGATTCTTTATCCTGACTCCAAGGCCTGTGAGAGATGAGCAATAGCTTTGGGGACCTTGCATCTAAAGATCCGAGATCATGTTACATGCTCATGCAAGGTAACTTCATTCTCAGGCTTTCTTCGTTCCTTAAATTGTTCTTCAAAATCATTCCTGTATGATGGATACAAGGACCAAGAACTTAGAATGATTGACATGTTCTTTGACATAATACAGGACTGGAGATAATCTTTCTACTTCTCACTCCCACCGTGCATGAGGCATCTTTTAATGGTCTAGAAGTCCTTTCTTACCTATCTTAATTGATGTGTCTTTAGAAACACACACACAGTGGTCACACTGCGGACGCCTATTCATTGGTTATTATACAAAGAGTTGGCCTGTGGTTTGCGAATTTGTTTGTTGTTTCCTTCACAGCTATAGCAATGAGCTCCTAAGAACAGGGCTGTGGAAGGGATGCTTAAAAGAAATCCCACACTAGCTCAGAACTGAGAAGTAGATGGTTATTTAATTAGAGGTAAACTCACAAATCAGAATTCTCTGCTTGAAAGAGCAGACAGGAAGAAGGGGAGGACGCAGGAGGCAGGTAACCACAAGCTGTAAGACTTCCTATAGCATAGGGCCTTGGGTATCTCCTGTTGCATGCCTAGGGCTGGAATGGTGCATGTAGTAGGTGTAATCATCCAGCCACCTATAAGGCTGCACTCCTGGGTTCCAAAGGCAGCCAAATGTGGGCAGACCCTTGGGGGCGTGACCCACGTGTGCGCATGCATGGCTACCTCCACTAAAGTGCATGTGCAAGGCGTGGGTCACCCGCCATCTGCATCACCAGCGTCTGACGTACCTACGCAACCCACCCCTGTGCATGTGCAAGGCAGCCTTTAAAAGCCAGATGCGCCATCCCCCCCACCCTCTTCTTTCTCTTCCCTCATGTTTTCCTCGGGCCTGTGAGCACGTCTTTTCTAATAAACTCCTGCGTGGGTTCATTTGCGTCTCGTGTCTTCTCTCCACCCACGGCAAAAGAACAACAGTAGGTATCTAATGTATGTTGAATGAATGCATGAGTGAGGACTCCTGGGCCTTCAAGCTGGTCTATAATAGGCCAACCTGTAACTGAACTCTCAGCCAGAAGATGTCCTCCTCTTTCCCAGAATCTGACACTGAAAACAGCTTCTATTATATAGTATGAGAAATAATCATATTTTGGGGGTGCTTGTTGAGAGCTCACCCATTTAACGAAAGGCATTGTTTCTTCTCCACAGATCCAACTGCAATGCTGATCCAAAACAATGTTTAGCTCTTCTCTGTATTTAAAAGACTAAGTTATCATCAGAAAAACCATATTCTAAACAGAACATTCAAAACTGTAGCCTTTTTAAGTGGTTGCTCAGCTTAGATGCTATGCTTCCTAGCCAGGCTTTGACAAATGCTTTGTAAATGTAGGCCCTTGTAAATCTACAAAGGTCACAAAGTCCTGTAATTATTGATGTTGTTTTGGATATTGAGATGACCTGACACTGGCAGACTCGATGATCCCTGGTCACCCAAAACAGAAGGTTCCTCTTCAGGCTTTCTATCATAGGGTCAAAATTACCTACTGGCACATCACACGCCTACATGACTGATCTCAGGTCAGCACAGCAGGTATGCCAATTGTCAGTTCACACAAACTCACATCAATATAACAGGTAGGCTGGAACCCCGCATAATATCACATCAACCCAGCAGGTAGACTGTCACCTCCCATGACATCACATTCACACAGCAGGTAGACTGTCACCTCCCATGACCTCACATCAACACAGCAGGTAGGTTGTCACCTCCCATGATCTCACATCAACACAGCAGGTAGGCTGTCACCTCCCATGTCTCTCTAAAGTCACCCACTGTGCAAGAGAATGCTGGTAAATGCAGAGAGGAAACACCCATGTAACCTTGACGACAATCTGCTATAGAATGATCCTGGTTTTCTGGTGCCTGTTAGCTTCTGTTCAAGTTTTCTTTCACTATAAGAAGTAGCTGACACAAGCAATTTATGAAGAAAGATATTTATCTGGGCTCACAACTTTGGAAGTCTTAGTTCCCAGTGTGCCATGTAGTTGAATAGTGAACTACAGTTGAGAGAGGAGTCAACCCACAAAAACGCTGGGGCAGCCGTGGGGTCAGATACTCAGATGACTAGATCACAGGAGGGAGGGCTGTGGAAGATGTGGTGAGGCAAGAGGAACCTTTAATCTCAGCACTCAGGAAGCAGAAGCAGGCAGATCTCTGTGAGTCTGAGGCCAGCCTGGTCTACAAGAGCTAGTTCCAGGACAGGCTCCAAAGCTACAGAGAAACCCTGTCTCGAAAAACCAAAAAATAAAATAAAAAATATTCATGATACATCTAGAAAATATGGGACACTATATAGCCCAAACCTCAGAATAATAAGAATAGAAGGGGGAAAAGTCAAGCTCAAAGAAAAAATTATTTTCAACAAAATCATAGAAGAAAAGTTTTCTAACCTAAAGAAAGACATGCCTATAAAGGTATAAGAAGCTTACAGAACTCCAAATTGATTGGACCAGAAAAGAATGTCCCCTCACCACAAAATACTCAAAAAAGAAACATGAAGATCAAAGAAAAGATACTAAAAGCTGCAAGGAAAAAATGACAATTAACATATAAAGGCAGACCTATTCGAATTATACCTAACTTCTCAAAAGAGATTCTAAAAGCCAGAAGGCCCTGGGCTGAAGTCCTACAGACTATAAGAGAACATGGTGACAGTCTAGACTACTGTATTTTAAAATTTTTTCAATCACCATAGACTGAGAAAACAAGATATTCCATTGAAATGTCAAATTTTGACAATATCTGTCCATAAATCCAGCCCTACAGAAGATGTTAGGAGGAAAGTTCTAATGCTAGGAGGTTAACTGTACCCATGAAAAACACAGAAAAAATAATAGCACACCAGAAAGTCCTAAAGAAAGGAAGCACACACACATACACACCAATGACAATAAAAACAACAGGAATTAATAATCATTTCTCAATATCAATGGACTCAATTCCCCTAATAAAAAGATACAGACTAACAGATTTGATATCAAAACAGAATTCTGCTGTATATAAGAAACATACCTCAACAGCAAAGAGAGACATTACCCCACATTAAAGGGTTGGGAAAAGAGTTTCTAAGCAAATGGAGCTAAGAGATAAGCTGGTGTAGTCATTCTAATAGCCAACAAAATAAATTGCAAACCAAAATTAATTAAAAGAGACAAGGAAGGACACTTCTTATTCATCAAAGGAAATATCCACCAAGATGATCTTTTAATTCTTAACATCTATGCCCCAAATGCAAGAGTACCCACATTTGTAAAAGAAACGTAATGTAAATCACAGTGATGGGGGAGACTTCGATATCCACTCTCATCAATGGTCATCCAGACAAAAACTAAACAGACAAATACTGAAGCTAATAGATGTAATAAACCAAATGGACCTAACAGATATCTATAGAACATTTCACCCAAACACACACACACACACACACACACAAAAAAAAAAAAAAAAAAAAAAAAAAACACCTTCCTCTCAGCACTTCATGGAACCGTCTCCAAAATTGACCACATACTTGGTCACAAAGCAAACCTCAACAGATACAGAAAATTGAAATAACTCCATGCATCCAATCAAACCACCATGGATTAAAGCTAGGGTTCAACAACAACAGAAACAAGAGTAAGTTTGTAAAGTCATAGAAACTGAACAACTCCATACTGAACAACGAATGGGTCAAGGCAGAAATAAAGAAATTAAAGACTTCCTAGAATTCAATGAAAATTAATGAACAACATACCCAAGCTTGCAGAGCACAATGAGGTGGTGCTGAGAGGGAAGTTCATAGCACTAAATGCCTCCATGAAGATATTTGAGAGATCTCACACTAACAAGAGCACACCTGAAAGCTCTAGAACAAAAAGAAGCAAGCTCACTCAAGAGGAGTAGAAGGCAGGAAATAATCAAACTGAGGGCTAAAAGTAGAAACAAACAAAGAGAATAATAAAAAAAAACCAATGAAACAGAATTGGTTCTTTGAGAAAATCAACAAGATAGACAAACCCTTATCCAAACTAATCAAAAGGCACAGAGAGAATATTCAAATAAGCAAGATCATAAATGGAAGGGGGGGACATAAAAACAGACAGAGGAAATGAAGAGTCCAAGAATAAAATATAGAAATGTAGATTCCAGAAATAAGAATGTAAAATAAAGAAATATAAAACTGTAAGCCTAGGAGAATGAGAGCAGACTGTCAGCAGCTTTCTCAGCAGCTTAAGAATTGACTATTAACAATGGGTTACTCCGCTTTACAACCCATAGCTCTATTTGCAAGGCTGAAGTGGCCCTCTGCAAACTGAGGGTCAGCTTTTAAGGTAACACCCTGCCATCCATGATTAACGACGAATATGAGCTGAGTTAACCTTTAGGAGGTGGATATACCTAACCTCCAGGTTATGCATTATCCTTGCTACATGAAACCAGCAGCATCAAAGGGAGCGTACAGAGCTTCAGTAAACACCACCTGGGAATACCAGGAGAGACAATAGATCAAGTACAAACATTAGTTTAACTGAAAAACTCTGTTAATGGAAATTGCAAAGAAGGACAATTTGTATCTGAGTTTTACCTTGAGATTGTAAAAATTCTTTTGTTATTGCCTAATGCTTGCTATAAGAGGAGGAGTTCAAATACCAGCCTTTGTCACAGCCTTACAAATCCATCTCTGGCCTGGTCTCAGCTAGCTGATAAGCTTTTTGTGCCCCATGGAGATTTATTTTTTACGTTTTTATTTTTTTTCCTGGAGTAAAGTTTGCTTCTGTTTTGTTAGACTTTGGTGGTCTGTCCCCATATTTGTGTGACCCCCATGGACCCAACAGGAAATCCAAAAAATCATTAGGTCATATTGTATAAACCTATATTCCACCAAAACTGAAAATATAAAAGAAGTGGATAATTTTCTCGATAGATACCACTTACCAAAGTTAAATTAAGATCATATAAACAATTTAAATAGACCGATAACCACTAAGGTAACAAAAGCAGTCACTAAAAGTCTCCCTTTAGTTTTTTACCAAAAACAAACAAACAACAACAAAAAAAAAACAGCCCAGGGTCAGATAGTTTCAGTTCAGAATTCTACCAGACCTTCAAATAAGAGCTAATACCAATACTCCTCAAATTATTCTACAAAATAGAAACAGAAGGAACAATGCCAAATTCATTTTATGAGGCCACAGTCACCCTAATACCCAAACACACAAAGATTAACAAAGAAAATTATAAACCAATCTCCCTCATGAGCACTGATCCAAAAATACTCAATAAAACACTTGCAAACTGAATCTAAGAACACATCAAAAATATTATCAACCATAATCAAGTAGGCTTAATTCCAGAGATGCAGGAATGCTTCAACATACAAAAATCACTCAATGTAATCAAATCAATATAATCAAACTTAAAGAAAAAAACATATGATCATCTCATTAGATGCTGAAAAAGCCTTTGACAAAATCCAATACTACTTCATAATAAAAGTCTTGGAGAGACTAGGGGTACAAGGGAACATACCTCAACAGTATAAAGGCAATCTATAGCAAGCTATATATTGATATAAATATATATATATAGATAGATATAAATTGATGTTGGCTATAGCCAACAAATCATAAGGAGAGTAACTCAAATCAATTCCATGAAAATCAGGAAAAAGACAATACTGTCCACTCTTCATATCTATTCAATATAGTATTGAAGTGTTAGTGGTCGCAAGTATGAGATCAAGGGGATACAAATTGGAAAGGAAGAAGTCAAAGTATTGCTATTTGCAGGTGATATGATACATACATGAACAACCCCAAAAATTCTGGGATGAAAGAGATAGGTAGGGCCCTAGGGACCACTGGTCAACCAGTGTAACCAAATCAGTCAACCCCAGATCTCACTAAGAGACCTAGATTCAAAAAAACTAAGATGGAAATAAGTTGAGGAAGACGCCGGCCTGAAGCCGACCTTGCCTCCACATCAATGTGCTCACACCCCAAGCACGCACAAACACAAAGCAATTAAGTACCAAGGTGGGTTTCCAGCAGAGATGGGGCTGTGACCGCATAGGTGGTTAATGCTATTGGCACGGGATCTGTTTTGCAAGATGCAAAGTTTCAGGAGATGGACAGGGCTGATGACTGCACAGCAGGGTGAATGTCTGGAATGTTGCCAAGCTGGGCAACTTAAAATATTTAACTTTTGTGTTGCATGTGTTTCACCGCAATGGAAAAACATGGTGGCATGGAATTCCAAGCTGCAGTTGAAAATATTAAAAATGCATGGAAACGGGAACTCTCACCCACTGCTATTGAGACTAAGCGATGCCATTTGGAAAACACCTAAAAACTGTCAGCTTGGGTACGAAACAGACTCTAAAAACCGAATCACACATGCAACATTTGACCAGTCACACATACATGATCAGATATTTGCTCAAAAGGGCAGATACATGCACACAAAGACTAGTACTTGAACACTTTCCTGGAGTAGCCAAACACTGAAAGTGGCCCAAAGAAACTGTGTGTGTGTGTGTGTGTGTGTGTGTGTGTGTGTGTATGCCCATGCCTGTGTAGTGTGTGTGTGCATGTGTTTGTGTGTATATGTGCATGTCTGTGCTGTCTGTGTGCCTGCCCATGCCTGTGTAGTGTGTGTGTGTGTGCATGTGTTTGTGTGTGTGTGCCCATGCCTGTGTAGTGTGTGTGCATGTGTTTCTGTGTATGTGTGCATGTCTGTGTGTGTGCCCATGCCTGTGTGTGTGTGCATGTGTTTGTGTGTATATGTGCATGTCTGTGTTGTCTGTGTGTATGTGTGTGTGTATGTGTGTGTGTTTATGTGCCTGATAATTGAAGAGCAGGCAATAAAATGTTAAGGGGGTGAGGGAAATACAGGGGAAGTTGAGAGGTGAAAATGGTACAAATACATTACTCCTATATGGAATTCCCCAAAATTAAGAGATTCAAATTATATTTTAAAAAAAGATACAAGTAAATGCAGTACAGTAAACCCACAGGATAGGTCACTAGTCAGCAGTTCCATGGCATGAGCCACTGATACATGAAACACACATTTTTAACCACTGAGCCATCTTTCCATCTGAAACAAAGAAATTTTTTAGAAATTAAGAGATTATGGCAGAACAGAACAAAATACTAAAAACAACAATAAAATGTTTCAGTTTGGAAAAACAAATTCCCTAACAAATCTATAATTAAAATTTGAGTCAGAAACTGTCAGAATAGCTGTGACGTCTACCTCTGCCCCCTGCAGTGCGTTCTGAAAGCTGCACACTGCATTTTGTTCTCCATGAACTTTAATGCATGCTGCATCTAGGCACTCCACCCAGGAAGGCAAACAAAATCATACAGGCTGCAGACTTCAAGCTACTCATGTCTAAACTCCCTTCTTGTACTTCAAGGGTAAGAACTGCGCCGCTTCTGGTGCAGGGAATCGGAAAGACCCAATTTCATGCAGACAGAAATAGAATTACTCCTGAGTATAAAAAGGAAACTGCCCCAGGCACTTTCGCAGAGAACATTCTTTTGTATTTTCATTATTTACGGTGCAGTTTTATTTCCTAAAGGCATGTGACAAAAATAGAGTCATAAAATGTGCTTATCACAGAAGACTGGAGAACCTTCTGGTTCCTCTTTATAAGGTAAGGGTGTCAACTAAAGACCAAGTATCTGGGGTATCTGGAAGCTATCTGGGGAGGAGGCCAGGCAGGAGACTAGACATGGAGACAGGGCTCACTCATTCCCTTGACCAAGAAAGATAACTACCACAAGTCAGTGTCCCAAGGTCTATCAGGGCAGTCACAGTGCTGGAGTCAGGTCCTTTCTTCAACAGGATATTCAGGCGTTCAGGAGCACACACAGTCACTGTGTATTTCCCTTTTCTCTCTCTGACACAAGGCTCTGTGCCACTTCTCTCCACTCTAGTGCCACGCAGAACCTCGCTGAGCTTGTTTCTAGCTACACGGAAGTGAAACACTGTACGGCCAGGTTGGTTACTTAGTGGTGCTTTTCCCCGACATCTGCATGAATCACCGGGAAGGGAATCCCTGCCCTGGCAGGAACAGTGGTGGTGGAGAGGAGTTAGCAGAGCATTTGTATAAATGGGGCAGGGACCACTGGGGCAGCATCGGCTGTCGGAGACCTCAGGGGACAGTGAGCGCTCGAGAGTGATGGCATGGGGAGATGACGTCATGGTAGGGTAGCACAGTTATCCTTACATCACCCTGCAAGGGCTATATGTATGGTGAGCGGTAAGGTACAATAACAACTATTTCTCAAAGCGCAGTCAAAGCAGGAAAGGCCCAGGCGGGGCCAGCAGAGTGGAGGCATGTGAGGCCCACATTCAAAACCTGTTCAGAATTTCAAGATGTAAGACAGTGAGGAGCCCTTGGAGGGCCACGCCCATATATCTGTGGAACGGCCCCATCAAAATTTAGCCATTAGCTGGGCACCGAGGAGGGAAGGGAAAAGGGCGCCTCTGTCCAAGGAATCTAAAGGCTGTGAATGATACAGCTTGGCTGTCCAGCATCTGGAGATGCTTTGGCCACGTGAGAGCAGAGAACGCTGCTCAAGAGCCCAAGCCAGTCACACAGAGGTTGTCCTGAGCTGCCAGACAAACAGCGAGTGCTGGGTCCTAGGAGAGCATGCAGATGGGGACCAAACCACACAGAAGTGCACAAGAGACCCTGGCAAAGAGACAACCTCAGGAGTTATCCCAACAAGACCGACTGGTGTAGGAGGGTCTTCTGTTTGTGTATTGCCCTCATTGGTTAAATAAAGAAAACTGCCTTGGCCTTTTGATAGGGCAGCCCTTAGGTGGGTGGAGTAGACAGAACGGAATGCTGTGAGAGAGAAGGCAGTGTGGCAGACGCCATGCTTCTCCCGCCCAAGATGGACACTGGTTAAACTCATGCTGGTAAGTCACATCCTCGTGGTGATACACAGATTACTAGATATGGGTTAAACAAAGATGTGAGAGTTAGCCAAGAAGAGGTTAGAACTAATGGGCCAGGCAGTATTTAAATGAATACAGTTTCTGCGTAATTATTTCGGGTCTGCACAGGGAACTGGGCGGGGAACCAGGCTCCGGGAACTCAGGATGCGCGCCTCTTGCAACAGAGGACCAGCCATATTCTGAGTTCAGAAGAGGGCACTGAATTCCAGAGTATGGAGCCTTGGCTTCCCAGCCTACTTCCAAGATCACAAGACTCAGCCAGGCCCCTAAGGGTAATTACAGTGGACGGTTCCTGATACACTAAAAAGTAGATGGTTTCAAATAGCAGTGTGCTTTAGAAGAGATCCAGTTCTACTACCGGCTACCCTGGCATGGGCATCCCCTCCCAGTTCAGCAGGACAAGGGTACCATGTGCCTGGCCTCCGGGTGGTAAAGAGACTCTTGGGTGTATATGCCTTGCTTTCTAACTTTGTCTCTGATAATAAATAAGAAATAAATACAAATTTAAAAAATCTTTATACGGCCCTCAATCTGTACTGGAAAACCTAGAACTTCTAAGAGTAAAGTTTTATTTTTCACTGTGTTGTCCTTAGACCTTAAACAGTCAATGGTTCTGAAAGAAGTGTGAGGTCTCATGATTCATAAAGGCTCCAAGAATGCTTAAGATATTAAAATCATTTTCCAACCAGAAGGAGATACTTTGCGAGTGGCCAACTTGGAGCTTAGCTAATATGCTTCTTTACACAGACGATGCCTGGTAGGAAAGAAGACATTTTAAAAAGGAAAAAAAAAAAAACAAAACAGAAACAAAACAAACAAAAAAATGCTTACTTTACTTTCACAATCCAATAGTGACTCAGACTTTGGAGACATTTGCCTGTTGTGGGAATTATTTTAAGGCGTGTTACATTTGTTTATACTGTAGAATATTTGTTTTAATGAGGCAAAGGTGTCTTACATGCTTTGGAGTTGCATTTGTTTAATTCTGTGAACCTGTGTTACTTTGCCTGCCTAAAGCACCCAAGGGTCTAATAAAGAACTACATGGGGACTAGGGAGGCAGAGGAAGGATAGGCAAGTCTGGCAGGCGGTGAGAATAAATAGGAGACATCTAAGATCAAGGAGGAAGGAGCAGGATAGAGCAAAAGGAAAGGAGGACATCAGAGGCCAGACACCCAGACATCCGGACAGACAGACAGTCAGACATCCACGGAGTAAGAGTAAAGTAAGACATACAGCAGTAAGAGAAAGATAAAGCCCAGCGGCAAAAGGTAAATGGGTTAATTTCAGTTAAGAAAATCTGGCAAGGAATGAGCCAAGCTAAGGCCAGGCATTTATAACTAAGACTAAGACTCCATGTGTGGTTTATTTGGGAGCTGAGTGGTGGATTCCCAAAAGACCAAAGACCAAAGAGCAAAAGAGTAAAAATAAACACCAACCATATTTGCCACCCTAAAAAAAGTAGCTAATGAGATAGTTTTCCTGATATATACCACCTACCAAAGTCACACCAGGATCAGATAAGCAATTTAAACTGACTCTTAACCCCTAGTAAAATAAAAGCAGTAATTAAGAGTCTCCCAATAGAAAACAAGGATTCAGTGAGGCACTGAACCCGACTTTCAAAGAATTAGCACTAATCCTCCTCAAATTATTCCATAAAATAGAAACATTGCCTAATCCTTTTTATGAGTCCACAATTACCCTGATACTTAAACCACATAAAAACCCAACAAAGAAAAAGAATTAGAGACCAATTTCCCTTATGAACATAGATGCAAAAATTCTCAGTAAAAGTGCTGCACACGGAATACAAAAATATGTCAAAAAGATCATCCACAATCTTAAAGTAGGCTTCATTCTCAGAGATGAAAAGGTGGTGCAGCATATGTAAATCAACAAATGTAATCTACCACATACGCAGGCCGAAGGACAAAAACTGCATGATCATCTCATTCAAGGCAGAAAAAGCCTTCAACCAAATCCAGCATCCTTCATGGTAAAAATCCTGGGGAGATTATGGATACAAGGGACAGACCTCAACAGAAAACGTGATTGACAGTAAGGCCAAAGCTAGTATCAATTTAGAGGAAGAGAAACTCCAAATGTTCTCACCAAATCAGTTTCAGAACAAGGTGGTGCACTCTTGCCAAACCTCTTCATAGCACACTTGAAGTCTCAACGAGAGCAGTAAGACAACTAAAGGAGATCAAGGGATACAAATAGAAGGACAACGTAAAGGTTTTTTTGTTGTTGTTGTTTTTCGAGACAAGGTTTCTCTGTAGCTTTGGTGTCTGTCCTGGAACTAGCTCTTGTAGACCAGGCTGGCCTCGAACTCACAGAGATCCACCTGCCTTCTGAGTGCTGGGATTAAAAGTGTGTGCCACCACCACCCAGCTGTAAAGGTATTTTTATTTGCAGATAATATGGTTGTATACATAAAGGACCTTTAAAATTCCACCAAGAAACTCCTACTGCTGATAAACACTTTCACCAAAGTATCTGGATATGAAATTAACACACAAAAACTAGTAGCCTCCTATATACAGATGGACTGAGAAAGAAATAAGATAAGCAACGCCTTTCATAATAGCATCAAATAATAGAAAATATCTTGAAATAACTTGGGATAACCAAGTAAATAAAAGACTTACAGAATAAAAACGTTAATATGTTAAAGAAAGAGATCTTCATTGCTCATGGATCAATAGGATTAATATGGTAAAAATGGCTATCATGCCAAAAGCAATATACAGATTGGGTGCAATCCCCATGAGAATTCTAAAGAAATTCTTCACAGAATTAAAAGGACAATTTTCAGCTTTGTTTACAAAAATAATTTTGGGATAGCTAAACCTGGATAATACAAGAACTGCTGAGCTATCATCACCCCAGAATCATGATATATTACAGAACTATGGTAATAAAAACAGCACAATACTGGCATAGAAACACATATGTTGACTAATAGAATCAAATTGAAAACACAGACATAAGTCCACATATGGATACCTGATTTTTTTTTTATAAAAAAGCCAGAAAAACATACTAAAAAAAAAAAAGACAGCATCTTCAACAATGGTGCTGACCATCCTGGATGACCACACAGAAGACTGCAAATAGATCATAATCACCCTGAACAAAACTCGACTCCAGATGGATCAAAGACTCTAACATAAAGCCAGACACACTAAACCTGAGAGAAGAGAAAGTAGGGGATAGTCTTGAACTCACTGGCAAAGACAAAGTTTTCTTACCAAAACATTGAGAGCACAGACACTAAGAGAAACAATTAATAAATGAGACCTCATGAAACTGAAAAAGCCTCTGTACGGCAAAGGACACTGTCATTTAGACAAATAGGAGGCTATAAAATGGGAAAATGTTTTTACCAACTATACACAAAATACAGGGCTAATATCTAAAATATGTAAAGAACTAAAAAAAATGAACACCAGGAAAACAACCCAATTTAAACAATTGGTTAAAAATCTAAACAAAGAATTCTAAATAATACCCCATTCTTGGTATGAAAATCTGTATCAGTCAGAGTGAGTGTGGCTATCCTAATATTTAACAAAATTGATTTCCAACTAAAATCAATCAGAAGAGATGGAGAAGGACACTTTATACTCATAACAGGAACAATTCATCAAAATGAAGTCTCAATCCTGAATATATATGTCCCCAATATAAAAGCATCCACATATGTAAAAGAAACATTACTAGAACTAAAAGCACACATCAAACCCCACACACAAATAGTAGGAGATTTCAATACTCCCCTCTCACCAATGGACAGGTCAACCAGACAGAAACTTAACAGAGAAATAAGAGAACTAACAGATGTAATGAATCAAATGGACTTAACAGACATCTATAGAATATTCCAACCAAATAGGAAAGAATATACCTTCTTCTCAGCATCTCATGGAACCTTCTTGAAAATTGATCACATACTTGGTAACAAAACAAACATCCACAGATACAAAAAAATTTGGAGTAACCACCTATGTCTTATCAGATCACCATGGAAAAAAGTTAGAATTTAACAACAGTTCCACCCCCAGAAAGCCTACAAACTCACGGAAACTGAACAGTCAACTACTGAACCACCCCTGGGTCAAGGAAGAAATAAAGAAAGAAATTAAGTCTTCCTTGAATTCAACGAAAATTAAGACATAACATACCTAAACCTACAGGACACTATGAAAGCAGTGCTAAGAGGAAATATAGCACTAAGTGCCCACATAAAGAAAACAGAGAAAGCTCACATTAGAGACTTAACATCACACCTGAAAGCTCTAGAAAAATAAAAAGAGGCAGACTCACCCAGGAAAAGTAGAAGATTGGAAATAATCAAACTGAGGGCTGAAATCAACTAAATAGAAACGAAGAAAACAATCCAAAGGATCAATGAAACAAAGAGCTGGTTCTTTGAGAAAATCAACAAGATTGACAAACCCCTATCCAAACTAATCAAAAGGCAGAGAGAGAACACTCAAATTAACAAGATCAGAAATGAAAAGGGGGACATAAAAACAGACACTGAGGAAATTCAGAGAATCATTAGGTCTTACTACAAAAGCCTATACGCCACAAAATTGGAAAATGTAAAAGAAATGGATTTTTTTAGATAAATACCATATACCAAAATTAAATCAAGACCAAGTGAACAATTTAAATAGACCTATAAGTTGCAAGGAAATAGAAGCTGTCATCAAAAACCTCCCAACCCAAGAAAGCCCAGAGCCAGATGGTTTTAATGCAGAATTCTACCAGAACTTCCAAGAAGAGCTAATATTTATACTCCTTAATGTGTCCACATAATAGAAACAGAAGAGTCATTGCCAAACTCTTTTTATGAAGCTACAGTTACCCTGATACCAAAACCACACAAAGATGAAACCAAGAAAGAGAATTACAGACCAATCTCACTCATGAAAATCGATGGAAAAATTCTCAATGAATACTGGCAAACCAAATCCAAGAACACATCAAAAAAAAAATCATCCATTATGATCAAGTGCGCTTCATCCCAGAGATGCAGGGCTGGTTCAACATATGAAAATCTATCAATGTAATCCATCATATAGATGAACTGAAAGAAAAAAACCATATGATAATTTCATTAGATGCCACAAAAGCATTTGACAAAATTCAACATCCCTTCATGATAAAGGTCTTGGAGAGATTAGGGACACAAGGATCATATCTAAATATAATAAAAGCAATATACAGCAAGCCAACAGCTAACGTCAAATTAAATGGAGAGAAACTCAAAACGATTCCACTAAAACCAGGAACAAGACAAGGCTGTCCACTATCTCCAAATCTCTTCAACATAGTGCTTGAAATTCTAGCAATAGCAATAAGACAACATAAGGAGATCAAGGGTATTCGATTGGAAAGGAAGAAGTCAAACTATGTTATTTGCAGATGATATGATAGTGTACATAAGTGACCCCAAAAACCTCTACCAGAGAACTCCTACAGCTGATAAATACCTTCAGTGATGTGGCAGGATACAAGATCAACTCAAAAAAATCAGTAGCCCTCCTATACATAAAGGATAAAGAAGCAGAGAGGTAAATCAGAGAAACATCACCTTTCGTGATAGCCACAAATAGCATAAAGTATCTTGGGGTAACACTAACCAAGGAAATGAAAGATCTATTTGACAAGAACTTTAAGTCTTTGAAGAAATAAATTGAAGAGGATACCAAAAATGGAAGGATCTCCCATGCTCTTGGATTAGTAGGATCAACTAGTAAAAATGGCAACTCTACCAAAGGCAATCTATAGATTCAATGCAATCCCCATCAAAATCCCAACAAAATTCTTCACAGACCTTGAGAGAAAAATAATCAACTTTATATAGAAAAACAAAAAACCCAGGATAGCCAAAACAATCCTATACAATAAAGGAACTTCCAGAGGCATTACCATCCCTGACATCAAACTCTATTACAGAGCCACAGTAATGAAAACAGCTCAATATTGGAGTAAAAACAGAGACGTTGACCAATGGAATCAAATTGAAGACCCGGATATTAATCCAAAAACCTAGGAACAACTCCTTTTTGACAAAGAAGCTAAAATTATACAATGGAAGAAAGAAAGCATCTTTGGCAAATGGTGCTGGCATAAGTTATTGTTAACCTGTAGAAGAATGAAAATAGATGCCTATCTATCACCATGCACAAAACTCAAGTCCAAATGGATTACAGACCTCAATATAAATCCGACCACACTGAACCTGACAGAAGAGAAAGTGGGAAGTAGCCCGCAATACATGGGCACAGGAGACTCCTTCCTACTTATAACCCCAGTGACACAGACAATAAGATCAACAATGAATGAATGGGACCTCCTGAAACTGAGAAGCTTCTGTAAAGTGAAGGACACAGTCATTAAGACAAAAAGGCAACCTATTGAATGGGAGAAGATCTTCACCAACCACATCAGACAAAGGTCTGATCTCCAAAATATATAAAAAACTCAAGAAACTAGATATTAAAATTCTAAACAACCCAATTAAAAAATGGGGTACTGAACTGAACAGAGAATTCTCAACAGAAGAATTTCAAATGGCCAAAATATACTTAAGGGCATGCTCAACTTTCTTAGCTATCAGGGAAATGCAAATCAAAACAACTTTGAGATACCATCTTACACCTGTCAGAATGGTTAAAATCAAAAACACCAATGATAACCTATGCTGGAGAGGGTGCAGAGTAAGGGGAACACTCATCCATTGCTGGTGGGAATGCAAACTAGTGCAACCACTTTGGAAATCATTGTGGCAGTTTCTCAGAAAATTGGGAGTCAACCTACCTCCGGATCCAGCAATACCACTCTTGGGAATATACCCAAGAGATGCCCAATCATACTACAAAAGCATTTGTTCAACTATGTTCATAGCAGAATTATTTGTAATAGCCAGAACCTGGAAACAACCTAGATGCCCCTCAATGGAAGAATGGATCAAGTGTGGAATATATACACATTAGAGTACTACTCAGTGGTAAAAAACAATGACATCTTGGATTTTGCATGCAAATCGATGGAAATAGAAAACACTATCCTGAGTGACATAACCCAGACCCAAAACTATGAATATGGTATGTACCAACTCATTAGTGGATTCTAGCCATAAACAAAGGACATTGAGCCTATAGTATACAATCCAAGAGAAGCTAAGTAATAAGGTGAACCCAAAGAAAAACATATATAGATCCTCCTGGAAAATGGAAGCAGACAAGATCACCAGGCAAAAGTTGGGAGCATGGGGTGGGGGTGGGGTGAGGGGGAGAGAGAAGGGAGAAGGAGAGAGTTGGGGAGAGCTTGGGGGAGTGGGATGGTTAAGATGGAGGAAGGACGGATATGGGAGCAGGGAAGAAGATATTTTAATTAAGGATAGATAGTTATAGATGGATAGGGGTGACTGAAACAGCAAGATAATGGTGATGGAGAGGGAAGAGAGAGAATACAGGGAAAGAAACTAAACTAAGGGTCATTTCAGAAATCTAAATGGTATCACTAAGTAACAGGAGAGATAAAACCCCAACTAGACATCTCTTATCACTAAATAAACCTCCTGTGGAAACCCCAAACAACCCAGACTATTGCCAAAGCTATTGGTTATTCTCTGCAAACATGTGGTAAGGACTTACTGTTGGAGACAACACCTATATAACTCACCAAACACAGAAAAGTTGAGCTGGTGCCTACTTAGAGCCTTCACTACCAAAGGAGAAAAATAACACCAATCCATCTTTAAACCCTCCAATCTACAATGGTGACCTGCACTTAAGATACTCTGGTGCTATAATGGCACAAAGCTGGTGGGAATAACCAGTCAGTATCTGATTGGAGTTAAGGACCCCCTATGATTTGGAACCCATGCTGGACACTGCTCAGATGGCCAAGAACCACAGACTAGGAGAAGACAAAACCTTAATTTTCTCTGAAAGGAATGTAGCAATAAACTGACTCCTAAAAGAGCATTCTGCTGTACTTAGATAAGTGCTTGCTCAGCCGTCATCAGAGAAGTTCCCTCCTGCAGCAGACGGGAACAAATACAGAGACTCACAAGTGGACAGTGTATGAAAAATGAGAGGCCAGAGAACAATCATTCCTAAATGGGATGTCTCCACCAAATCCCTCCCCTCAAGGTTCATGGAACTCTGCAAAAGAGGAAGCAGACAAAGTGTAAGAGCCAGAGGGGATGGAGGACACCAAAGAAATGAGATCTCCTAAGCACAGCAGGGCCGACGCACATATGAACTCGCAGAGACTGTACCAATATCCACAGTCTTGCAAAGGTTTAAGTCAGATGGTGATGTGGGAGTCCCCTCTGTGTGCTGTGATTACCATTAATGAATAAAGAAACTGCCTTTGCCTGTTGATAGGACAGAACTTAGGTAGGTGGGGAAGATGGAACTGAATGCTGGGAGAAAGAAGGGTAGGGAGAAACACCATGAAGCCACCAGAATCAGACATGCCAAATCTTTGCTGGTAAGCCACTGCCATGTGATGATAAACAGATTAATAGAAATGGGCTAAATAAGAGTTAGTCAATAAAAAGCCAGAACTAATGGGCCAAGCAGTGATTTAATTAATACAGTTTCTGTGTGACTATTTCAGGTATAAACTATCCGGGCAGCTGGGAAGAACAAGCAGCTCCCTTCTCTTACAAATTGGTGTGCCAATGTGGGTAACTAAAATCCACTTAAAAACCTGAGAGAGCTTAATTCTAGATACAAAAATACAGAGTTTAACACAGCTTCTTGCTGTTTGCTTGCAGCTTGCTACAGCTCCTTTAAAAGATTTTCCTGACTCAGCCGCAGCAGGAAAAAAAGGTGTGGCCATTTTAAAATGCCGGCTTTCTGGACTATGCTGCCAGCGCAACCTCTGGCTCTAGAGACAGAGCATTTGGATGGGGTTTGTGAGCAGTGTGCTGCAACTTGCTTGTTGGCAACGTGGACCAGCTTTGTGCCTGGAACTGGGGCAGTGTGCCCACAGCTCAGAGGCAGAAGAGGCTCCGCCATGCTGGGCTGGGCTAATTTACCATATTTTACATAGTAATGGCGTAGCTTAAATTTTAAGAAGTACTTACCATTTTAAAAAGTGCTCCTGGAGAGTAAATAATTATACTTATTATATAATTGCAATAAAGACAAATCCAGATGAGTCACCGTGTTGGATAAATGTACATGGGCTTGGAAGAGAGAAGAAAAAGAGTATAGAGACTCATTAAAATAAAGTTAATGCTTTAAAAAAAGGTAAAACCTTTGAAGAAACAGAGTACAGACAGTCATAAATTAAGGAGTAAAGATAATAAAATAAATATTAAAAAGTAATAGAGTAAAAATAAGCCACGTAAAGATGGAAAACTCACAAAGAGTGTGGATTATGTATATTATTGTGTTATCTTTAAATTTTTTGACTGTGAATGAGTTAATTACAGAGAGAGAATTCATTGTATGGGCTGCTAAGTTAAACCAACATAAAGGTATCTTGATTCCAAAATTTGAGTCTAAGGATATGTTGCTTTGGAAAAGAGATTCTTCTTTTGTTTTTACAGAAGATGAGAACCTGTGGATTGCTTCTTGACCAATATGGTTTGATAGACCACATCCTCTGAAAGGTTGCTGTGAATACCCTCAAAAAATTACTTTGCCCAACTACTGAGATGAACCTAGCACACAGGATATGCCATGAAAGACCTGATTAACAGCTCCCCCAAACAGCAGGAAGCAGTATGGACAAATCTATGCCCATGTTCCCAAATATTGTCTATAAATGTTTGTATTTAAAAGGGGATATAATATAGATATAAATAATTTGCATTGGTATGGATCTTGGTTTACTGATACAAACTTAAGGTCAATTTAGTTATATGTATATTTCTGCTCTTGATTAAGGTATTGTATATGTAGTTCATTTAAAAATATAATGTTTAATTAAGAAATATAGATTAATAGATAGTCATCTATAATAGTTAAGCTTGTAGTCATGTTAGTTAGGTTTTCTGGATATATAGAGATATATTTCAATTAGATAGGTATTCTTCAAATCTTTCAGATACCTTCAGAATATGGCATTTAAAATATTTTAATAACTTAGAACTTTTCATGACAATGAGACATATCTGCTCCTGGCAACTCCAAGCTACTTCAAGAAGATGATGGACATTGAAGAGGCTCTTTATGGTGTTTGCTAGCCATTTGAGCAAGGAAATGCTTTTGCCTGGACTGCTTGATGAACTGGACATGCATGACCCACAGAGAAATGACTACTCAACTTGCCTAAAGGTGAGATGATCATTCGAGGTTCCTGCTTCATGAAAGAGTCTGAAAGGCATTCTACAGGATATAGAAGAAAGTGGCTGAAATATCTTTGAAATTTCTTGCTTCATGGAAAAGTCTGTCAGATACTATGTGCCTGAAGGCTGAAGATGGATGCCCCAACATTACAGAAGAACTTTGGGTGACTGTCCAGGTAGTGAGATGTCTCTGTCAATTCTAGAGTTTTGGAAGATGCTTACAATGTTTACTTAGGTAATATTATATCCTTCTGGAGTCTTTGATGGAGTTGAAGAATAGATAGATAGTTAGAGTTAGTTTTCCTTAGTTATGATAAAAGATAAAGTAGATATAAATATTGTAACTGTAATTCTTGCTTGATACCTGTTTTATAAAATTATATGTAATTTTACTATGTTAAAGCCTTCCTTTTTATTTAAACAGAAAAGGGGAGGTGATGTGTGAGTCCCCTCTTTATGCTGAGATTACCATTAATGAATAAAGAAACTACCTTGGCCTGTTGATAGGACAGAACTTAGGTAGGCGGGGGAGATGGAACTGAATTCTGGGAAGAAGAAGGGTGGAGTCAGAGAGACACCATGGAGTCACCAAAATCAGACATGTCGAATCTTTGCCTGTAAGCCACTGCCACGTGGCAACATACAGATTAATAGAAATGGGTTAAATAAGAGTTAGCCAATAAGAAGCTAGAGCTAATGGGCCAAGCAGTGATTTAATTAATACAGTTTCTGTGTGATTGTTTTGGGTATAAGCTAGCCAGGTGTCTAGGAAGAACAAGCGGCTCCCTTCTCTTACAAGACGGGGTCTCAGCACTGAGAGAAGTGGATACAAGCCCCATCCCTGACATGGAAGCTATCTCCAAGAGACAATCTCGCACAAAGGAAAACTTAATTTTCTCCAACAGAATTTCATTGGGTACACCAACCATGCTTAAGAGTAGTCCCATGCAGTAGATGACCAATACAAAAGACTATCAGTAGCATTTGGGAGGTTCCTAGTCACATAAGGCTGCACCAGGACATTTTTTTTTTAACATTACAGGTCTATGTGTATTTATTATGGTTTCTGATTTTGCGTTTTTATGGGATTTTTGTTTGGGTGAACGTGTGTGTCTCTGAGTCTATATGTGTTTCTTCTACTTTTTCTTTGGCTCATTTTCTTCTGTTTGTTTTGTCCTGCTCTGGTTTGTTTCTTTTTCTTTTATCTTGTTTATCTTGCTATTATTTTTAGATACCTGTTTTCTAATGGGAGGGAGAGGAAAGGCATAAATTTGGGTGGGAAGGGAAGGGGACTGATCTGGGAGAAGTTGGGGGAGGGGAACCATAATCAGAATATGTTGTATGAAAAATATCTATTTTAAATTAGAATTAAAAAAAAAACAGAATGTCTGATGAGCAGCAGACAAGTGTTCAAATAAAGGGTGTTGGCATCACCCAAGCCTGGTTTTTCCATTTGTTAAATGGTGTCCCATTGGCCCCTGCACAATTACATCCTAGTCCATCTCCTGCCCACCCCAAAGATGGCCACACCAGTTGTGAAGGCCATGGTCCTTCTTGCTCTCCAGTCAGGCCCACCTTAGCAACCTTCTTATATCTGTGAGGAGTGTGTCCAAGCCATCCAGCCTCTGCCATCCAGTCCAGTGGTCCGGATTAGAAAGCTGGATGCCCCCTGACTGAACACTGTTTGCCATGGTACCTATCTACAGAGTAAGAGGATGATGTCAAAATATAATAAATAAATAAATAAACAAACAAACCCCTGCTGATTCATTTCCAAAGCATCCAAATTCCTGACATAGTCTCTCAGGCCCTGCCTGAGCTTTTCATTCACACCATATGGCCTTCCCACCTGGTTTCCCCCACCTGGCCTTATTTCCACACCTGTGGACTTACCTTTACAAGTCTCAGACCAAAGAGTCTCTCAGAGAGTTTTTGTGGACTATGCCTCAAAAGTAGCCCTAGCCAAGCCCAGGCATTCAGCACTCCATGGAAAACCACACACATCCTAACATAAATTCATAAGTGCACACATACACACACACACAAATGCATATACCCGCATAAACATGGACACACACAAACACACACAGATATACACACAAACAAACACACACAGATATACACACAAACACATACACACAACAAATGCACACATATATATACACACATACACACAAACACATACACTCACAACCTATACACACATGCATACACATATACACACAACATATATACATGCACACAGTACACATGTACACACACAAATACACACACATATACACATATACACACACAACGCATATACATACACAGAAACACAACACAAATATACACATGCACACATATACGCAAACACACACAAACATATACACACACACACATACACACAAAGTCATGGAGTGGTGGGGAGCGAGAAGGACCAGCCAGCTCTTCCCCATTAGCCTTCTTAAGGCAGGAAGCATCCAGGGACAAGAAGAAAGATGCTTAAGTCTTCACAGTCACACGGCCAAATTTCAAAATACAAAACAAAATAAAACAACCTTTGAGAAACATCGCTCTAGAGATCCCTTCAGTAAGTTGAATGGCACACATGATTTTTATTTCCAGAAAATTTCTTCTTCTTTATGAAGGAATTATTTTTAAATTATTAAAATTTAAAAGGAATTATCTTTTCCCAAGATGATTGAGAAAAGCAAGCTAGCTGGGCTATGATGACACAGACCTTTAATTCCAGTGCTTGGGAAGCAGAAACACGCAGATCTCTGTGAGTCTGGAGTCAGCATCATCTACAAGAGCTAATTCCAGGAGAGCCAAGGCTACACAGAGAAACCCTGTCTTGAAACCACCCCCCCCAAAAGCAAGCAATAAATCCCTAGCCCTCCCACCTATCTCAAGGTAAATCATCACCTTCCATGTCATTAATTAAAGGCCCATGTGTCACTGACCAGGCAACACTGACTGGGGTTGGAGTAGCAATCCTCCATGACACACAGATGTGAAGGCAGTGCAAGACGTCCATTTTCCATTATAGATAATTCCTTCACGCCTTGCTTCACTATGCCTCAGAAGGAGACACAGAAGGCACTTCGAGAACAGGGAACGGGAGTTGTACTGGCTAGTTTCATGTCAACTTGACACAAGCTAAAGTCGTCTAAGAGGAGGGAAGCTCAATTAAGAAAATGTCTTCATAAGATCAGGCTGTAAATACATCTGGAGGGTATTTCCTTAATTAATGTAGGATTGCCCAGCCCACTGTGGGTGATGCCATCTCTGGGCTGGTGGTTCTGGGTTCTAGAAAGAAATCAGGTTGAGTAAGCCATGAAGAGCAAGCCAATAAGCAACACCTTCCATGTCCTCTGCATCAGCTCCTGCCTCCAGGTTCCTGCCCTGTTTGGGTTCTTGCTCTGACTGCCTTTGATGATGAACAGTAATGTAGAAGTGTAAGAAAAATAAACCCTTTCCTCCCCAAGTTGCCTTTGGTTATGGGGTTTCATGCCAGCAGTAGAAACCCTAACTAAGACAGGAGTCAAGTCACCCAGCACATAGCCCCAGTAGGAATCCATTCTCACCACTCCCTGTGTGAAAAATGCCAAGGGAGGCTTCATGGATGCAGGTGTGCAGTCTGAAACACGGGCAAGTGCATTCCCCTCTGTTCCGGCAATCCCATGTGTGGTGGAGGAATCGGAGGAGCTCACACCTGCTCGGGTTGGATGGGAAAGAGTGTGGATGGATGGCAAGGGCCATGCAGAGTTTTAGGTCAAGAGAGAAAAGAGCAACTATGGGTGGTGACCTTCTGTTTGAGCTGACACTGTTGAGTTAGGATCCATAGAGACAGGCAACACTGAAGGAAGGGATGGACCACTGGGAGGCAGGGTTCCTTCCAGGTTCAAAAAAGCCATCCTACCATCAAACTACCTGGATAGAGTAGCCTTGCTGTCCAGGTACTGACAGATACATGAAATGAGAAGACAGTCTGTGATCTGTAGGGAGGGCTGTGGAATGACCCCCATGTCCTAATAAGGCAGATATTCTGTGACACTGACACTCCTGTCCTGAATGCATTCCATGGTCTGAGCATGTGTTCCCTGAAGTAGGAGAAAGCTGTGCACTTGGCATCAGGGAGACAGTCGGGTTCGAGCATAAATAGAACTGGAAATGGCCCAATGAAGAGCGGAGGAGGGAGAGCTCAGGGGACTCTTGTAACCAAGCCTGTGCACAGGCTTCCTGGGCAGATGTCTGCTCTCACCCTGTGCACAGGCTCCCTGGGGAGCTGATATCTGCTCTCACCCTGTTGTTAATAGTAATAAAATAATCCCACACTAGCCCAGAGTGAAGTATAATAAAGAGTTCTTTATTTAGGGGTAGACTCACAGATCAGCAGTCCTCTGCATGAGCAGGGAACAGGAACCGAATCCAGCAGCCAAGGGGCCGCCCACACTTTTACATCTGTATATATAGTACATGTGACCATGCCCAAAGTGGGCCAGTATCTTAAAGGCTATTGGCTGAAGGTGTTCCCACAGCATCACTCTACCTTCTCTATTGAATAAGCATCGCCATTTCCCCTCCTCTTCTCCTTTCCTGAAGCACCCCGAGGTCCTCCATCGACGACCAGAAGGACGATCAGATGAACCTTCAACCCACATCACCTAAGTCAAGAAGTCACCAACTGGTGAAGCCCAACCTCAGAGCCCCATCTTCTTTGACCAGTGCAAAAGTCCATCACAACTGGACTTGTTTCAGAGTCTTATAATTGTTGTGACAAAATCTTATCTTCCTTTAGGAAACTAGGACCCGTATGCGCCTGGCGTCATGGCATCTGCTACAAAGAGAAACACCTTCTTTATATACAGTCATTGAAAAAGATTATCTAATCCCAGGCAGAGGCAGGAGAATCTCTGTGAGTTCCAGACCAACCTGATCTATACAGTAAGTTCCAGACCCACAAGGCTTATATCTCTGGGCAGTGTCCTTTGCCTTCTCCTGCCCTCCAGGGGCTTATAAGGACAGCTAAAGTCCTGTTCCTTGAGCCTGGCATGTCCTTTGGTGATGGATATATCATTGTCTTGTTTTTCCACAGGATAATCTCATATTTTTATGAATTTCAATATGGACATGTCTGTTCTCAGGGTACTGATAAAATAATCTAAGACTGACTGAATCAAATGTATGTAGTGTTTAAAATATCTCACTATTCAATAGTCATACTGAATGGACACTTAAGAACTTTTAGAGAATATCATTACTATCAAATCACATCAGGTGCAGTAAAAGCCTGCGCTGAGGATGCCACATACTGAGTCAGAACGTGAGAGATGGAACAGTGTGCACCCGGAAATGTAATCCCCACTAGCTAGTCTTCTCAGTGCAGGAAGGCGCTTTGCACTCAGCTGAATGAGACAAGTGATCCTCGATCTTACCCAACTGTGAAGCCTGTCCGCTGCAGCGCAACCAGCCTGGAAAGACATGCTCACTGGTGAAGCAGTGGCACAAAATCATGGAAAGAACCAGCTACTTTCTTGTTAGATTTAAGTCCCATTCCACAAAATGAAACCCCAGTTGGAACCATTATCTGGTCCACAACCAGTAAAGGGAAAGTCCCAGAACCTAGTGGAGAACTGAGTCTATTAAATGGACTCCTCATGACTTGTCTTTCTAGAGTAGTCCATTTCTCAATCCTCTTCAGGGAGAGATGCGTCTGTTTGCAGTAGATGGTAATCAGCACAGAGACCCACAACTTGTTAAGGTGTAGAGAATGAGCGACTGTGGAATTTTCCGTCCTAAATGTAACGTCTTTATCATACACCCTCCTCCCAAGGTTCAGGGATCACTGCTGATGGGAGGACTGTATAAAGCCAGAGGCCGTGGGTGATGGCAAGGAAACCGTGTTTTCTGTACATAACAGGGATGTCACACACATGAACTCAGTATGCTTTTGACAGCATGCAAAGACCTGTGCAAACTCAAGCCAGACAAAATGACAGCACGTCAGCGTGGAAAGCAGACAGGGTGGGCATGAAGTCCCATCCGTAGCTGAGGAGCTATTGGCAGTTGATAGTTGGTGGGAGAGGGAGGGTCAGTTTGCCTTAAGGGTGTGGTCCCTGGTAGATGAAGCATACGCCAGAGCAAAGCCGTGCACCTAAAGCTACGTGGGCAGCACAAATTAGACTCCCCTAAAAAAATAAAATAAAATAAAAAAGAAGGGCATAAAATCGGGTGAGCAGCGAAGAAGGAAACAGAATGGCTTGGGGGTGACAATGTTCAACATAAGTTGTACAAAAGTCTCAAAGAAGGAGGGGGGCACGGTAATTGTGTCCACACCAGGTTCTGTCTTGTCAAGGGCAGTACTATGCAGCTCGTGTCCAGCACCACTGTCTTTTATCTACTGGCATCCACTCTACACTTTCATACTCTGCACCTGAGCACTTGCAGGGCCCTTAGTATAGTGATTTTCAGCTTCTATTCACAAAACCTATCTTCACCCTTGCTTTTTGACTCCAGTTAAAAATTTCCCCTTCCCTAACGCTCTCCTGTGGGCCTTGCAGCACGGCCGTACTATTATTATTTGTTCCTTTCCTCCAGTTTTGAGTGCGTCTTCCTAACCCCTGATTGGCGCTTTATAAAGACTCATCCTAATCTTGAGAGTATGAAAAATGTAACTGAAGTCTCCTTGGAGCGCATCATGAATTTCAATGTCCCATTAGGCCTCGCGGTAATTACAGAGATGTGATGGATATTTTCTCCTGGTTGGAAAGCTTTGAATGAAGATGAAGTACTTTCCTTTAATGAGCTTTAATGACCTTTATACCTCGTGGTTTTTATCTTCCTTTCCTCCTTTTTTTAAAAAGAAAAAAGTTCACATCTGAATATTTAAGAATATTTTCTCCAGTTTCTGGGTTCTAGAGGGGAAAGGAGCATGGCTGTGGTGAGGTGTCACGGGGGAAGCAGCTGCAGACTGGCTGGACTGGGGTGACTGAAGGGGGGCTTAGGGGTTACAGCTTTGGGGAAACCGTAGTCTATATCTTTCTGTTAGTCAAGGAGCATTAGGAGAAAGAGGAAGTCCTGAGTGAAGTGGGACTGAGGAAAGCTTCCTGTCACATGATTCTTCATATGAAGAGAACTGCTTTGTTTCTTCGGGGGTGAATGTTTCTGAATATTTTAAAGAAGAAAAGTATATTCTGGACTGGAATGAACAGTGCGTTCACTAAAATAGCCGCCCTGTAGGACAAAATGGAACAGTTTACTTTAAAATGCAGATTATCATATCATCAACATTAATAAAAAACTGATACAGGATCAGTCTGAAGGCTTCGATAGGGCTCTGTGGAGATCATATATTGACAAGGCTTGCACACTGTGCTGGGTGGTTAGAAATATCCCCCAAATAGCATTTGCACAAGTACTGTGCACTGAGATACCAAATTCTTCACCAAACTAGAAAAGTTTACAAATTTATACATAAAATAAATACATCTTTTAAAAAAAATAAAAATAAGTGTTTAAAAATCCGTAGTTTCGGTGAAGGTATCCTGTTATCTACCCCATGTGGTGAGAAGCATGGTGGGCAGTCTGGAAATAACCAAGTGAATGAGTAACCAAGAATCTTTATGCTAGCAATTGTGCCTGTACAACTGTGCTCTAGACCTGGAGACAACCTAGATGCCCTTCAGTTGAAGAATGGATAAAGAAAATGTGGTACATTTACACAATGGAGTATTACTCAGCAGTAAGAAAAACAATGACATCTTGAAATTTACACGCAAATGGATTGAATTAGAAAAAAATCATCCTGAGTGAGGTAACCCAGATCCAGAAATATGAGCATGGTATGTACTCACTCATAATTGGATACTAGCTGTAAATCAAAGGATAACGAGCCTATAGTCCACGACCCCAGAGAAGTTAAGTAACAAGGAGAAACCTAAGAGAAGCATACATAGATCCCCCTGGGAAGGGGAAATAGACAAGATCTCCTGAGAAAATCGGGAGTGTGGGTGTGTGGGGAGAAGGGAGAGTGGAAGGGGAGAAGGAGAGAGAAGGGGAGGGGGAGGAGAACATGAGGGAACAGGGCAGTCGAGATGGGGGAAGGACAGAGACAGAGAGCAAGGAAAGAGATATTTTGATTGAGGGAGCCATTATGGGGCTACCAAGAAACCTGGCTCTAGAGAAATTCCCAGGAATCCACAAGGATGATCCCAGCTAAGACCCCAAGCAATAGAGGAAAGGGTACCTGAACTGGCCTTGCCCTGTAGTCAGACTGATGACTATCTTAAATGTCACCATAGAACCTTCATCCAGCAACTGATGAAAACAGAGGCAGAGACCTACAGTGGAGCACTGGGCTGAGCTCCCAACATTCAGTTAAAGAGTGGGAGGAGTGAGAATATGAGCAAAGAGGTCAAGGTCATGAAGGGTTCACCCACTGAAACAGCTTCCCTGAGCTAATGGGAGCTCACCAACTCCAGTCAGACAAGGAATGAACCAGCATAGGACCAAACTAAACCCTCTGAATGTGGGTGACAGTTGTATGGCTGGGGCAGACTGTGGGGTCACTGGCAGTGGCACCAGGATTTATCCCTACTGCTTGTTCTGGCTTTTTGGAGCCCATTCTCTTTGGAGGGATACATTGCTCAACCTAGATATAGTGGGGAGGGCCTTAGTCCTGCCTCAAAGCAATGTGCCTTACCCTCTCTGAGGAGTGGATGGGGGTGGAAAAGGGGGAAAGTGAAGGGAGTGGGAGGAGGGGAAGGAGTGGGAGCTGAAAAGATAGTTTTTAAAAATATAAATAAATAAATTTAAAACAATATACACTCAGAGAGACAAGCATATATCCACTATCCAGTCAATGCTGACTATTTCTCAGAAGGAGCAACATCAAGCCAGTCACGATTCTGGCATGGAGGGGAAGCAGCTCATAAGCCCCGCACCTCTAACAGAGAAGCTTTCGACAGTTGATGCTTCTAAGAGAGGGAGAGTTAGATTTTCAAGGTGTGACTCCTGGCCCCATGTCATACCTGGACAGCACAAACATATTTAACATATAATATATAAACAAATGACAATAAACAATAGTACCTCAGTGCACAGTATTTGGTGTAAATACTACTTGGGGGTTCTTTCTAACCACCCAACCTCAGGGTGCAAGTGCTGTTGATAGATGGTCTCCATAAAGACCTTCAACAGAAGTCTTCAGACTGATCCTGCGTCAATTTTTTATTCACTTTGATTATATGATAATCAGCATTTTAAAGTAAACACTTCTATTTTGACCTACAGGACTGATCTTTTAGGGAATGCACTACTCATTCCCAGCCCAGAATATTCTTTTCTTCTTTAAAAATTTTCAGAAACATTCACCCCCATAGAAATAAGGCAATCCTCTTCATACAAAGAATTATGTGACACGAGACTTCCGTCAACCCCACCTCCATTCAATGGACAGTGCAACCCAGAGTCAGTGGATGATTCCATTTAAAAAACCAAAAGAGGAAGTTGGGGAGAGGGAATCAGAAGTGGGTCTGGGAGGGGTGAATGGATGAAGATGATCAAAATAGATTGTATGAGGTTCTCAAAGATTAATAAAAAATATTTATTTCAAAAAATCTCATAGGTGATTCTTAACACGAATTCTGAAATAAAAACCCAGTGTTTGGAAATGTCTCTATATTTTTTATACTAAATCCTAAATTTAGTATAAAAAAAATTCGAGAAGATAATGTTCCCCCAGAAGCTGAGTGAACAATGAAGAGAAATTATCATGTTGGAGAAATCTCACGTGCACAAATTGGACTGTCCGGTCCTCTGTTCTTTGTAATTTCTGTGAGTCTTTGAAGGGATAAGTACAAAGGAAAGGAGGAAGATGCTATAAATTTAATTGCAATGCCCAGTTCACAAGACAGTAGGGACTGAGCCATTTTACTTCTAGAAAGGAAAGGGGTTTCATTTTAAGCAGTGGAAAGCTGGCATATTATTAAAAGGCTAGAAAGCTAAATATAGAGACATTAACAGACACAGTTGCATCGCTGTTTTAATCAGAAGGAAAGTAAATCATCTTTTAAAACACAGATTTGAATTTCTAAAATGAATTTCTGTTCATTTTTTAAACGAACAGGTTCTGGGTAAGGAAATGGGATAAAATGGCATGTAGAGCACAAGGCGTTCTTAGGGTAAATCCTACAACTCAACAGGGATTTCCTGGGCTTGTCTTATGATTTGAGGTTGATCACACTTTTTGTGAGTGACAGAACAGAGACAGGACCTGAATCTAAAATGCAGGCAGAGTGCATCACTTCCTGCCCTGGTGGGCCCCTTCCTATGGGAGATTCTGATTCTCTAAAGAATGGGCACAGGAAGTGAGTCCTCTCTGGTGGCCTTCTCCACTCCACTGACCAGGCTCCATCAGATACTAGCACCTCCTCTGCAGCCCTGGCCTGGACCATACCATTCAGCCACTCTTAATGGAGGACACCTGAAGACAACACCCGCATTGCAAGAGACTGAAACCTTTATGCTCAGAACCTCACAGAATATTTGTGAAACAGGCAGAAAGAATTCACACAGAAAACCACGTCCCAAACACTCAGCTATTTCTGGTAGATCTCCAAGTGCTGAAGAGAACATTTAGCTGCTCAGGTGACCCAGAAAAACTCATGCTGGAAAAACATCACTGTCATTCAAACGAATGTAACATCACACATACACACACAAAAAAAAGACTTATGAAAAAACTCTCCATTTAAGTGTAAGGACTTAAATGTAAGTACTGAAGATGTCTCCTCAGGGCCAGACTTCTTTTCTGGGTCTGGGGAAATGTTGGACGGGGTTCACAGTACATAGGAGAGGCTGGTTGCACTTGGCTGGGCCTGCACACCTTAGAAAGGAGAGCTAGTATCTCTGGCATCAAGTAGAAAACCAAATTCAGGGTTCTATAGCATGCTGAGACTATTAGGGGTTCTCTGAGACTGAGAAGTCAGAAAATGGATACCCTGGCCCATGAGCTAGGTTATCCTGAAGATGAGTCACACTGCTGCCAGGCAGAATACATGAAACTGCCTAGGGAAAGAACAGCTCATCTTGGGAAGACAGTTCCAGTAAACAATGTTGTGGATTATTCTAACTAGGCAAAGATGTGTTGTATTTGTTTATGCTGCAGAATAGTACTTAACTATGTGAAGGTGTGTTACACTTGTTTGTGCTGAGTATGTTTAATTATGTAAAGATGTACTGCATTTGCTTCATCTTGCCTGTCTAAAGCACCTGATTGGTCTAATAAAATGCTGAGCAGCCAATAGCTAGGCAGGAAAAGGATGGGAGGAGCTGGCAGGCAGAAAGAAAAAGTAGGAGGAAAAATCTAGATGAGAGATAAGAAGAAGAATGAGGAGGAGGAGAAGGAGAGAACAACGGAGAAAGAGAAGCCAATCAGAGCCCAGCCAGCTAGACAGAGTAGGACACACAGAAGGAAAGAGAGGTAAGAAGCCCCAAGGCAAAACATAAATGAAGAGAAACACATTAAGCTGTAAGAGCTAGCAAGACATGAGCATAAAGCCAAGCATTCATAACTAATATTAACTCTTCATGCCATGATTTGGGAGATGGTTGGTGGCCCGAAAGAGAAAGCCTGCTACAGAACAAGACCAGGGTCCCACAGACAAGAAGCCCATACGGGCAAGAAGCCCATACCGACCACTGCTTGTGTTTTCAGGAAGTTACTAAATATGGAGTGTTTGGGGAGAAAAATATCATCAGTGTTCTGGGACTTAATGAACTCCATTCCTCCTCCTCCCTGTCAACAGAGTATTTACTTTTGACTAATGTCTCTCATATCATTTTAAGACTTTCGAAATCATTTCAAATTGTGTCTATTTGTCCATTTTTCTAGAAACTTTAATATTTCAAATGTCTGTTATTCAGTTAATAATACAAGAAAAGTGCATAAAATTAAGCATTTAGGCTGTAAGCATCTTGTGAATCTCTTTCCAATCTAGTCATAGGGAAGTGTACGGTAATGCATGGCAAAATGTCACAACGCACAGCTCCATGGTACATTTTTCAATTATGTTTTCGAATATAAAGTTTGCTTTTTTATTTATTTAGGGCTTGTGGGGGAAGCAAAACTCCATAATACGCACATCACAGTTAGAGATGAACTTATGGGACTCAGCTCTCGCCATCCACTCTGGGAGCCCCAGGGATTGAACATAGATCATTTGGACTGGCATCAAGCTGATTTACCCACTGAACCATCTCAATGGCCCTGAGTATAAAGAGCCACTGACAGTGAACAACAGTCTTTTCGATTACCTTAATAACCAGTAAATGTCCTACACAAAACCCACCATTGGGCAGTGCAGGAGATGCCGTAAGACCGTTGGCTGAAGCCTCTAGTTCTACTAGTCCAGGAGTGAGACAATGGTAGACTTGGAGGAGCTGGTGTGTGACTCCTCCCTCACCTTTAGCAACTTATACAAACAAGGTCAAGAACTTTGGGGACCTAGTTCCTGATCAGAGGAATAGGTTCTGAGTTATTTTTGGCCTTGGCTGGAGGCAGGACATTCTGAGCTGCATGAATCTATTATTCAGGTGTCGGCTAATAAAGTTTTATAAGGACAAACTACTGTCCTTACCTGTAAAAGTCAATCTCAATAGGCCTATTGATAGTGGAAAAATACTTTAAGAAAAGCTGTCAAGATGGAACAGACTTCTGCCCAGCTAAGCCTTCTCAATAGTCACAGGCCTAGCTCAAGTTACGCAGCCTGTGCATAGCTGAGCCTGGTAAATCTCCCAGACTGCCATTTGTCTATTCCATCCTGACACTCAGGAATAGCAGGAGCCATGCACCTTGTCCACTGGCTCAGTCAGGTAACTGCTTCAGGTGCCTGCATGCCCATACCATCCCCATATTCTAGAAGCCCAGCCAAGTTGCATGCCCTAGATCCCAGCCTTACCATAATCCATGCCAGCATCACATTCCTCAAATCCAAACTCTATTGCTAGAGCCTTCACAACACCCCAGGCTGACCCAACCAGGAGACACATTCTCATGCTTTCACGACTGCCTCTTAATTGGCCATCCAAAAACAAATAAGCATGAAGTATCTGAAGTATTGACCTACCAACTCTTCACACCTGATCTGAAATTAACTAAGCTTACACAACAACAAAGACAGAACTACACTTCTACTCAACAGAGGCAGGATAGACTATTCCATCAGGAACACAATCAATGAAAAAAGTTCAGATGCCTAGATCACATCCCCAAAATAGAAATAATATTAAACCAAGGAAATATGCCCCTCAAAAAAAATAGACCTATAGAAATACTCTCCAATGAGAATTGCCTAGATGAAACCCAGGACGTGGAAGTTTAAAAAATCATAAACATGATCAAAGAATTTAGAGAATTTAAAGAAGGCGCAAAACCTTCTCAAACTTAAAGATGACAAGCATAAATTCCTGAGTGAAATCCACAGACACATCGCTGTAAAATTCACTCAAATAAATGAAATGATTAACCAGAACGAAATTATAATTCTCAACAAAATACACTAAATGCTGGTACATACAATTTCATAAAAACCACACTATTAGGCTTAAAGACACAGATTAACTCCAACTCACTAATAGTGGGTGGTTTCAACACCCCCCTTCTTATGATAGACAAGTCACCTAGACAAAAAAAAAAGAGAGAAACATCAAAACTAAATAGGATCTCTAAACTATCCACATAATGAAACACAAATTTTTTTTGTTTTTTCTTTTTTTGTTGTTTTGTTTTGTTTTGTTTTTTCCATTCAAAAATATAATTAAAAAATAAAATTTTTACATTTCTTACCCTTCTCCTGGTCCCCTCCCGCTACTCTCCAACCCCTCCTCCCTCCCCCTTCTTCCTTGAAAGAGAGCATGGTGCCCTGCCCTGTTGGAAGTCCAAGGCCCACATATGATCATTTCATTAGATGCTGAAAAAGCATTTGACAAAATTCAACACCCCTTTATGATAAAGGTCTTGGAGAGATTAGGCATGAGACACAAATTTTAATAAATTCAGGAAAATTTAAGTAACTCCATGTATCCTATAGCAATCTAATGCTCAATAATTAAACTTTCATGGAAATTAAAAAAAATATATTAAACAATGGATGAGTTAAAGAAGAAACCAAGAACAAAAATTTTAAATTTCTGGAATTATATGAAAATCCAACACAGAAAACAAAGCCTCTGAGACACATTAGAAGGAGTATTAGGAGAGAAAATTATATTTCTTGACACCTACAGTAAAAAAATCAGAACACAAATAGCTTAATGATGCAAATTAAAGTCAAATCCAGTAGACAGGAAGAGATAACAGAATCAGAACAGAAATTAACAAACTAGAAATAAATGAAACTAAACAGAGATTAACAAATCTAAGACCTGGTTCTTTGAAAACGTTAACAAGATCAGCTTACACTGGTCCATTTAACAGAGAGAAAGAGGAGACAAACCTAACAGAATTAGGGGTGAGAAGGACAACCCTAAAGTAGACCCCAAAGAGCTTCAGATCATTATAAGGAAATAGTTTTAAAATTTGTACCCCATTAAGTGAGGACCCTAATAGAACTAGATTAAATTTTAGACTCATACAAACTACTGAAGTTAAACCAAGAATAGATTAACAAGTTAAACAGACTTATAACAAAAAGGAGGATTGAAACGGCAATAGAAAGCCTTCTGATGAAAAAAAAAAAAAGAGTCCAGATTCAAATGGATGCACCCCAGAATTCTACCAGAATTTCAAAGAAGAATTCCAAGCAAGTATGGAAAGGTGGTTCAGTAGCTAAAAGCACTTGCAGAGAACCAGGATTTGGTTCCCAGCACCCACTTGGAGGCTGAAAACCATCTGCAATCCTGCTGCAAGGGGATCTGGTGGCCTCTGCTGATATCCACAGGCAGCAGTCATGCATGCAGTACATATACACACACGCAGGCAAAACACTCACACACATAGAAGAATGAATTCTAAATAAACCAATTTACAAAACAACTACAACCAATACTTTTAAAATTATTCAAAACAGGGAAGAAACAGAAAGAATACTTCCAAACTCCTTCTATGAGCAAGCTAAAGACACAACAACAAACTACAAGCTAATATTGCTGGGGAAAATAGATGCAAAAATCTTCAATAAAATACTTGCAAGCCAGATAGAGGAATATATCAAGATCATTCATCGCAATCAAATAGAACAGTTTAATATAGATGAGCCAATAAATGTAATTAATCATACAAAGACTTAAAGACAAAACCTCAACAAAATACTTCCCTCTGAAATTTCCTTAGGCAAGCTTCCTTAGTCTGTATTCTATCGGCATTCTTGCTTTTCCTGCTCCCACAGAACAGCCCATTCAGTTTTGAGCTCTGAATAACCCCTGCAGCTCAGAGCTCCACAATCCTCCCAAAACACAACATGGTCAGCTCCATGGCAGAAAAAACCCACTCTTTGGTATCAATTTCTCTCCTAATTAGGTTTCGATTGCTGCAATAAAACAACAGGACAAAGTTGACTTGAAGAGAAAAGTTTATTTTGATTACCCTTCTAGATCACAGTCCATCCTTGAAGGTAGACAAGGCAGGAACTCAAGCAGGAAACTGTGGGGCAGGAATCAAAGGAGGGGCCACACAGCCACACTACCTATGAGGTCAATCCCCATCACCTGCTGAGCTTGCTTTCTTACATAGTCCCATCCCATCTTTCAGAACAATAACCAATCAAGAAAATGCACCAGAGACATGCCCACAGGCCAGTCTGGTAGAGGCAATTCCCCAAGTGAGATTCCCTCTTTCCAAATGATGTCAAGTAGGTAAAACATAACCAGCACAGGATCTAAAGAGAGAGCACTCACAAGAAGAAATAAAAATGGCTAGGAAACAAAAAAAAATGTACTAAAAAATAATTTTAAAGTATTGAGTGTAGTTAGAATTGGGGAACTGTGAATTGAAACCACTCTGACTTTTCATCCCAGCCTAATCAGAATGGCCAAGATCAAAAAAGCAACTAACAAATGCTGGCAAGGTTGTGAGAAAAGGAAAACACTTACTCACTGTTGATGGAATTGTAAACTGGAAAAACCACTATAGGAAACAGTGTAGCGGAGAATTGTAAAAATCTGAAATATGGTAGCTCTACCATATGACCAGTTACACCACTCCTTGACTCAATATCCAACTCCACGGATATTTCTTTAGCCATGTTCAATGACCTGTAGACTGCCAACACCCACTCAGTGATTGCCTGGCCTACCCCCAGCTGACCCTCCTTCCCTTTGGACCATACACCACCCAGCAACTCGAATGGAAGCTCAGTGCGCCAACAGAGGTCACATCAGTTGCCAGAACCCCATGTAGGCTGGTTGCCCGTGGACTTACCCCCACCTTCTCAGAGCTTTCCCAGCCCACTGCTGACTGGCCCTCCCCTCCTCCTCACCATATCCCTGTTTCCAACTCTAGCAGAGGCACCATGCTGGACCAGAGGACACCAGAATCTCACGTAGCCTGCCCATCCAGCCATGATCCCACTCAGTACCTGCCCAGTCTACCCCATTCACCCCAACCCCCATCACCATACCCTGGCCCCCAACTACTGCAGAGAACCCTTGGCTGGATCAGAAGTCATGCAGGCCCCACAGAACTCCAAGACCAGAGAGGAAATAGAAACCAAGGAAATTAATGCCCAACCAAAAAAGACAAACTCAGAAATCAGGACCATTTCTCAACGGAGACCCTAAAAGCCAGAAAGGTCTGCACAGATATCTAAGGAACCATGGGTACCAGTCCAGACTACCATACGCAGCAAACTTTCAATCACCATAGATGAAGACAAAATATTTTGTGATAAAGTCTAATTTAAACAATATCTAATTACAAATCCAGCCCTTAAGAAGGTAGTAGAAGGAAAACTCCAACCCCAGGAGGTTAACTACACCCATGAAAACACAAGCAATAGACTATCTCACACCTGAAAAAACAAAAGAAGGGAAACACACACACACACCACCACCACCACCAACAACAACAACAACAGCAACAACAAAATAAGGGGAATTAACAATCATTAGTTATCTCTATCAACAGACTCAATTCTCCAAAAAAAAAAAGACACAGATTCACAGAACGAATGCAAAAAAACAGTATCCATCCTTCTGCTGCATACAAGAAACATTCCTCAACAGCAAAGACAGATATTACCTCAGAGTAAAGGGTTAGAGAAAAGATTTTCCAAGCAAATGGAATTAGAAATAAGCTAAGAAATATGCCATTCTAATATCAAACAAAATGGACTGCAAACCAAAATTAATCAAGAGAAAGGGAAGGACTCTTCATACTCCTCAAAGGAAAGATCCATCAAGATGATCTTTCAATTCTCACCATCTATGCCCCAAACGCAAGGGCACCCACATTTGTAAAGGATATACTACTAAAACTTAAATCACATGCAGACTCTCTCACATTGATATTGGGAGACTTCACTACCTTACTCTTATCAATGAGCAGGTTATCCAGACAAAAACTAAACAGAAAAACACTGGAGCTAACAAATGTTTTGACCCAAATAGACATCGCAGGTATCTACAGAACATTTCATCCAAACACAAAAGAATACACTTTCTTCTCAGCACCTCATGGAATATTTTCCAAAATTGATCACATACTGGGTCACAAAGCAGGTCTCAATAGGCACAAGGAAACTGAAATAATCCCTTGCATCTTATAAGACCCCTGTGGATTAAAACTGGAATTCAACGACAACAGAAATAATAGAAAGCCTACAAACTCTTAGAAACTGAACAACTCTCTACTGAATGATTACCGGGTCAAGGCAGAGCAAAGAAAGAAATTAAAGGCTTTCTAGAATTCAATGAAAATGAGTACAGAGCACCCAACCTTATGAGACACAATGGAAGTCATGCTAAAAGGAAAGTTCATAGCACTAAAGGCATTTATAATGAAATTGGAGAGATCTCATACTAGCAACTTAACTGCACACCTGAAAACTCTAGAATGAAAAGAAGCAAACACACCTAAAAGGAGGAGACAGCAGGAAATAATCAAACTGAGATCAGATTAACAATTAAAATCACAACAACACTGAGATTCTATCTTCCACCTGTCAGAATGCCTAAGATCAAAAACACAAATGAGAGCTTGTGCTGGAAGGGATGTGGAACAAGGGGAACACTCCTCTCCTGCTGGTGGGAGTGCGTATTTGTACAGCCAAGAAATCAATGTGGTACTATCTCAGAAAATTGGGATCCATCTACCTCAAGACCCAGCTATATAACTCTTAAGCATTTACCTAAACAACACTCCATCCTATCACAAGGGCACTTACTCAATCATGTTCACTGCAGCTTTATTCATAATAGTCAGAAACTGGAAACAACCTAGATGCCCCTCAACTGAAGAATGGATAAAGAAAATGTGGTACATTTACACAATGGAGTACCACACAGCAGTAAAAATAATGACATCATGAAATTTACAGGCAAATGGATGAAACTAGAAAAGACCATCATGAGTGAGGTAACCCAGACACACACAGGGTATGTACTCATTAATAAGTGGACATTAGCATAAAGTAAAGGATAATCATGCTACAATCCACAGACCCAGAGAGGCTAAGTAACATGAAAAGCTCAAGGGGTGAGACATGGATCTCCCTGGGAGAGGAAATAGAATAGATTTTGTGGGTGGACTGGGGGCAGTGGGGGATTGGAACAGCAGGGATAAGGCTGAGGTGGAGGTAAGGGAAGATTCAACTGGGAGAGACAACTTGAGTCCAGGAGCATTTAGGGGGCAATGTAGAAAACTATTACAGTAGAAACTACCTGGAATCTATGAGAGAGGCACTAGTGAAGTCTGCTAGTATGGGGGACACAGAGCCTGAAGTGGCCATCTTCCATACCACAAGGCTCCTAGCAGTAGGACTGGTACATCAACCCAGCCACAAAACCTTCAACCTATGACCTTTCCTGCCTGCAAAACGTGCTGCTATAATGGTGGCACAGAACTTGTGGGAGTGGCCAACCAATGACTGGTCCAACTTGAGGCCTTTGCCACAACATGGATCCCAATGTAGACACTGCCTGGATGGCCAGGAATGAGAGGCAGATCAGCCCAGAGACCAAGACAGAACCAAACATGACTGGCCAAAAAAAAAAAAAAAAAAATTCAATGAGATGATTCCTAATGATATTCTGTTGTAGTCATAGATCTGTGCCTATTCTAAGCATCCTCATAGGGGTGTCATCCAGCAACTGATAGGAGCAGATGCAGAGACCTATAGCTAAACACTGGGCAGAGCCAGGGGAACCCTGAAGAAGAGGAGGAGGAGGAGGAAGAGGGATTGTTGGAGCCAGATGGGTAAAGGACACCACGTGAATGGCCCATAGAATTAGCTAAGCAGGGCTCACAGGAGCTCACAGTGACTGAACTGACAAACACTGATCATGTATGGGTATATACTTTATGGCTATAGCTTGATGTTCTTGTGGGACTCCCAACAGTGGGTGTGGGTGTGTCTCTGACTCTTTTGCCTGTTCTTGGGACTCTTTTCCTCCTCCTCCAGGGCCTTGTCCAGCCTTGATATGAGGGTTTGTGTCTAGTCTTAGTATGACTTGTTAGGCCATGTTCAGTAGATATCCCTGGAAGGCTGATCTTTTTCTGAAGGGAAATGGAAGAGAAGTGGATCTGGGGGAGAGGGGAGATGGGGTGGGAAAGGGAAGAGTGGAGGGAGGGGATGTGATATATGAGAGAAGAATAAAAGAAAAATATGAAAATGAATAAATGGGCGCTGGAGAGATGACTCAGAGGTTAAGAGCACTGGCTGATCTTCCCCAGAGGTCCTGAGTTCAATTCCCAGCAACCACATGGTGGCTCACAACCATCTGTAATGAGATCTGGTGCCCCTCTTCTGCCCTGCAGGGATACATGCAGACAGAACACTGTGTACACAATAAATAAATCTTTAAAAAAAAAGAAAATGAATAAATGGTTGCCAAAGATTTTCTGGGTCACCTCTCCTGCACCCTCCCATGAACATCTGGGACTTTGAAGCTTCCGCCTTTGTCTCAAGTAGCCCTCCAGAGCTCACCACCTGCCCAGAACCTGCCCCATTAACAAGAATCGTTCTAAAGATGGCTGATCAATAGCAAATTATACCCAAGTCGTATCATCCCTAAACTGAAGTCTTAGCACAAACCAACAGGGGAGAATTCTTGTGTTATTGTTAAGAACATGAATGATACATGACTTTGTCCAAATGACGCTAAAACTGTTGCTCTGGGTCAGCAAGGTGGCACTGCAGATTAAAGTGATTTTACAAGCCAGGTGACCTGAGTCCTGCACATGCTCTATGGTGCTCAGGGATGCACACACGCACACACACACACTAATGATGATGATAACGATGGATGAAATTTAGAAATACAAAGTATTTGTTTCTCCAAGAAGACAGGTGTCTACTTTTCCAGCAGCTCAAAAACTACATGGAAAACGACCTTCGCTCTCTTCCTTCCTTTTCTCCTTTTTTTTTGGCAAAATACATAGATGAGACCAAGTTTGAAATTCACATCTAAAAACCATTGATCTCATATGTATGATTTCAGGCCTTGGGAGGAAGGAAGGTGTCTGCCTCTGGTGCCATAAGGCTGTGCATCCAGTACAATCAATGCTCCTTTAGAAATGACCCTGTATTACATTAGCATCTACTGTGACCTTTGAGGAAATGGAAATGTCTAGCTAGAGGTCCCTGAAGCAGTGGCTAAGTGGGCATTTTAAATCTACAAAAAATCTTATTCTGACAGTGCTGGCCGGTGGTCACAATAAGCAAAGCCATATCATCCTTAAATATGCCTCAGGATTAGTGTTTTCTCAACACCTCATTTTTCAGATTTATTTTCACTTTTTGCTCATTTTGTCAGCAAACTCATTTTTTAAAGCCTTATAGAAATTAGTTATGCTCCAATAAATTTCAAAAGAAAACAAAAATCTGGAGACAGACTTTACAGAAACTCGATTCCATAAAAAATTAATTTTACACAGCTCCACATTTGAAGAGATAGCAGGAAGTCTACATTATCAATTGATAAAGCAGTCCTTTGTATATGTGTAGACCGTGTGAGTAGGGGCAGAAAGGGGTGTTCTATTTCCCTGTGGGAAGGTGCAAAAGAGACTGTATTTCTACTCAGTAAAAGAATAGAGCATCAGAATAATCTTTACTCTTACATAATTATCTTCAAGGAAAAAGGGGGGTTATCCTTTCCAGGAAGTATAGAGAAGATGCTCTTGGGTAGAGGGGATAGGGCATATGGGCATAGCAGAAGAACAGAAGTACAAAACAGGGTTAATGATATCCCTGTCTTCAAAAGGAGGGTGGCTCTCTAGAAGGCACCATGAAAGCAACCACAATAAATGCATGCATCAACCTGAAAGACTTACTAAACCACATAGATCTCACGCCTCTCAGTCCAGCAGGGAACAGAAGGGGTCATGAACAAACATTAGTTCTCATTAGGACTATCTCTCCTCTCATACTCCTGCCCCGAGTCTGTGCAAACAACCAGCAGAGGCCAAAATCTTAGTCAAAAGAGAAAAAAAGCAGTCAAGTTTCTAAAATTGAGAAACAACAATCAGAACTAGGAAGGCCAACCTGAATAAAGAATTGCTGCAAACAGCATAGGATGTAGAGAAGCCATTCCCTGGGCTCAAAATGACAGCTTTGGCAGCATCCTTGCTCCAGGAAAAGACAGAAAATAAGACAGACTCATGCACCCACTCAGGACTGAGAAAGGAAGGGGGAAATGTCAGAGCCCAAGATGCGGATTCCTTCCATCTTGACCAAAGGTCAGAGTTCAGGCCTATTCTTGCTCCTTCAAGATGGTTGACAGGTTTGACTCAGGGTGTGGCTACTAATAAGATGTTTTGAACTAGGGTATGGTTACTTGATGCTTTGTGTATTCGAGAAAATGTTCACTTTGTTCCTTGCATTTTAGTAAAAAGGTCTTTTATCTTCCCCCTCCTCTTTGCATTGGGGTATATAAAGCCTATGAAAAATAAATGTGGGCGGATTCAGTATTCACTGGGTTGCCCTCCTGACTCTGTCCTGTGTCTCTGTCTATTTCTTTTGCATCTCTGTTTATTCTGTTTAACATTTTTTAATCCACACGCTCCTACCCTGGACCCTGGAACGTACAAACCCGTAGAGGCTGGACCCCGACAGATGGTCCTCACCACAGGGAAAGCAATGAGGGAAGAAAATAGAGAACACTGTAAGATGAAAGAAACAAAATATTAGCGGATTAGCTACCTCTCAAAGCTATAGAGAAATAAACTCAGAAGACAGAAACTGCAGTCTATGGAGAAGGCAAAAGACTGCTAATAAACGTGAATGGTGGACCTGACCCAGCTGGCAGCCTGTCCATGAAGTGCAAGAATCCAAACTCAAAGAGACTGTGAAAATCCAAACACAAAGCCCCACACAGAGGTTTCCCAAGAGCCAAATGTAAATTAATGCACTCTGCAGAAATGATATATCCTCAAAAGCAAGGGGAGCTGAGGGTGCTGAAAAAGTAACTTGAATCAAACCTTAAACACTAAGAACAAAAACAGACAAACATACAAAGTGAGAAATCTAAGTAAAGACCCAATTATGCTAGAAATGAAGATTAATATCAAAGATGCTACAGAAAGAATAAAGTCAAGTGAAAATGTAATAAAGGATGCTGGAGTAACAAAGTAAACATTCTCATATTTTTTTTCCATACATTGTTTTGTTTTATTTTTTCCATTCAAGAACATAATTAAAGAAATAAAATTTTTACCTTTCTTCCCCTTCTCCCGGTCCCCTCCCACTACTCCC
>PVIU01006721.1:0-98863 GCA_004026605.1 Ondatra zibethicus
ACTGTCTCAGTAGGTGGACCAGCCCCTCACGGTCCTAACTTCCTAACTCATCTTCTCCCACCTTCTGCTCTTCACCTGCACCTTGGGGGCTCAATCCATTGCTCTGATGTGAATGTGGGTCTCTGTCTCTATCTCCATCCATCGGATGAAATTTCTCCCACCTCTATCCCCGCCCCTGGCTTCCAACTTTTGCTTGATGCTAAAATTTTTTTACATGGGTAGAATTGTTGTAGTTGAAAGAAAGTACCACTGCAGTCAGAAACCGAGTTCTAGACTGGGCTGTGTTATGAGGTTTTAGGCACATTATTCTCTTGCTGTGTTCTACCAATAACATTAAAATAATTAAGGTTGCATAGTTTATAAATATATGTATATATACACATGTAGATATATAAATTTATTGTTCATATCATAAAGAAGGAATTCTGGGTTTGTGTTACTTTTTATTTATATCAAAATTTGTTCACAATTGATTACAAGACAAAATGAGGAATCTGGGCATGTCACCAGCTGCTGCTCTCCTACTGTTTGGGGACCAGTTCTCTACCGCTGCTTTTACAGCCTCCTTCTCAAAAGGCCATGGGGTAATTCTAACTCCAAAAAGTAACTTGCTTTGAGCTCATCCATCACCCAAGAGAGCATACAACCCTTTACCCATCCTTCCCATTCCTTTCTTTTTTTTAGGGGGGAGTTGTTTTTATTTATTCATTTATTTTTTGAGACAGGGTTTCTCTGTAGTTTTGGAGCCTGTCCTGGAATTAGCTCTATAGGCAAGATTGTCCTTGAACTCACAGAGAATTGCCTGCCTCTACCTCCTGAGTGTTGGGATTAAAGGTGTGCAACACCAATGCTCAGCTCCTTCCAATTCTTATTGGGTCATGTATCCTCAGAAAAGACCATGCCCTTTGAGTCAAACTACTCCAACACAGCTGGCTATCAGACCAAATTCCCACAACAAAATCATCATTGACTTCTTAATCTTTTCTCTTACCAAAAATTGATCTTATAGAGTATCTTTTATTAAACCAATTGAGATCTATTATATTTTTCTTTTATGCTTTGTTCACTGATGAGCAATATTGCATTATAACTATACTCTGAACATTTGTTCAGTGATCTCCTTTAGGTCCTCTGAGACAGGTAAAGATAAGGACATGGAATATTTAATAAATCACATTTTCCACTGCTTTCCTGTTGCATGGGCAGTTCTTGTCTATAATAATTATCATAAGAGACTTTAGATAGTAATGATAAAATCTCTAATAGGTCATAAGCCAATGTAATTCTGTACATAATATATTTCTTTTAAAATTAAGAATTTCTAGGGTTTTTAGAGACAAGGTGAAATTCACAAAATTGACGGTATTACACATTTTCTAAATTCAACATTTCTGATAAAAAAAATCATAGGATTACTTTTCAAAAATAATATGATTATTTACCATGGTGAAAGACAGCATGGTGGTGAAACTGCCTTAGTGACTTAGGGAAGCTACGGAACAAGAATGTCTTTGGAGTCAGTTGTAGCTAGAATATAGATATTCATAATTGTATCCATAGACTCAGATACTCTACAAATGCATATACATTGTCCTGAATCACATTTATCAAGAGTTTATATAAATGCTACATGAAAACAATTAAAATTCTCAGAATGGGTTGAATTGATTATTTGAAATATTGGGTTTTTTTTTAAATAACCTGAAGAATAATTTAAATTTAGGTTCATTCGGCTAGAAATTACTTGAAAACCTTAAATGAAAATGTCCATATGAAGATCAAAAGTCTAAGTTTCTTAAAATTTGTGTTGCATTGTATTTCACTTATTATTTATTTATGTGTTTGTGTGTGTATGTGTTTGTGTTACAAATATTTGTGAATGTATCTATGTATGTTAAGGGACACCTTTAGGCAGTGTCTTAGGATTTCTACTGTGGTGAAGAGACACCATGACCAAGGCAACTCTTATAAGGGAAGACATTTAAATGTGGCTACTTTTCAATTCAAAAGTTTAGTCTGATGTGGGATAACCCTTAGGATGCTGTGAATACCATTGGTTAATAAAGGACTGTATTGAGCCTACGTGGGCAGAATAGAGGTAGGTGGTGAAAACTAAACTGAATGCTTGGAGAAAGAAGGCTGAATCAGGAGAAGCCACGTAACCCCACTGTGGACAGATGCCGGAATTTTACCCAGTAAGCCACAGCCTCGTGACGATACACAGATTAATGGAGATGGGTTAATTTAAGATATTAATTAGCCAGAGATACTCTTAAAGAATTAGCCAAACAGTATTGCAAATAATATGGTTTCTGTGTGATTATTTCGGGGCTGAGCAGCCAGGAACAAACAAGCGACCTCACACAATATTAGTCCATTGTCATGATAGAAGCATGGTGGCACATGGCATGCAGACAGAGAAGATGCTGGAGAGGTAGCTGAGAGTTTATATCTGGATCTACAGTCAACTGGAAAGTGCAGTCACACTAAGCCTGGCTTGAGCATCTAAGATCTTAAAGTCCTTCCCCCACAACACACTTCCTCAAAAACAGCCACACATTCGTGAGCATAGCCACACCTCTTAATTTACTACTCCCTGTGAGAAATATGGAGGACATTTCCTTTCAAAGCACCACAGAGAGTGAATTCTTTCCTTTGACCACGTGGGTCCTGAGGATGGCAGATATGACAGCATGTATCTGAGCCGCAGAGCCAGTTTGTCTGCTCTCTACTCTTTAAAAGAAAGTATTCATAACTAAGAAAAATCTCATAAAGGAAACGATGAGTATTTTGCTACAGAAATAAAAAAAATCAAACAATGAAAACTTCAAAATATGTGAGAGTTATTTTTTACAATTTCATTTTTAAGTTTATTTATGCTTTCAATTTTTTTATTATTTTCATGATCAAACTAATCTCTTAAAACGATTAACCCATCTACATGTTCCCCTTACTTCTAATGCATCTTTTATTGATTGTAATTTTCTCTTTTTTGTTTAAAATAGATTTTTTTTCTCATGTAATATACCCTGGTTGTGGATTCTTGATGTATATTTTATTATTAATTCTTTTTTAAAAAAATCTCTTGAACGGAAAGATTCATTAGAATCTTTCTAATGAAAGATTTGTATTAGATTTCTTCAACAGCAGAGAAGGGAGCTGCCGATGCTGATGATCAGGAGCCACTGACAGTTTCCAAGAAAGAAGAATGTTCAGATAACTTTGCTAAATTTTATCTCATTGCCAAAGGAGTGGACTCTGTGAAAACCAGTCAAAACCTAACCCCAAAACAAAATTTGGACAGAAATACTTGCATGTTTCAATGTAAAATTCAAAATAAAACTTTCACTTTTAAAATTTGACTTACCATCTATTAGTGGAAGTATTTTTCTTTTAATTAAAAATGTCATTATACCCAGAATCATTTGCAAGTTTCGACAGTATCAAGAAAACTAATGAGAAAATGTAATATTAAAATATTTGATAGTTTATGAAAACTACAAATAAGAAAAATAATGCCTTTAATCTCAGCACTTAGGAGGCAAAGGAAAGTAGATCTCTATGAGTTTGAAACAAATATGATATATATGGGAGTTCGAGATCAACCAGGGCTACACAGTAATACTCTGACTCAAAAATCAATCAAACAAACCAAACCCCTCATACAGTATATAAAACAAGTTTTCAAACTAAAAATAATTAAAACACAGAATGCACTCAATTATACAACTGTGAATATTAAACTAATCTATCAATGTTTCTGTTAATGTTCCTAAATGGGAAATATTTTACTAATTTTCAGTTTACCTTATAGAATTAAAGACTTGCAAAGTTATTGATTCAATAATTAATTTTCAAAACTAGGCAATTTTAATAATTTCAGTTAGAAAGCATTTTCTTCTCAAGAATATATTTAATTTAGATGCTAAATCTCGAAGACTTTCTTACTCCTAACCTTGTTCATAAGTTAGCTGTGTTGCTACGTAAGCTCATATAATACACTTATATTCCATGATTGACTTGTTCACAAACTTAACCACTACCATGCTCTTTTACAAACCAAATATTATTATAGGTACAGGTGATATAATCTAGATACTTTTAAAAATGTGTATGAATAAATAAAAGATCTCTATCCTCCCTTGGGGAGGAGGCAGGTGTCATAACAATAGACAAAAGACAACAAATATAACATATGACCATGCATTAAGACAGGTAAATGCTTTTAATTATAAAGATTAAATCAGGAGATTGAAGGAGGAATGGGCAGAATTAACAACTGGCACTAATATGCAGTGTGGAAATAATAGCAATAGAACACTGAAAGAGAAAGTAATTGATTCATGGATAGTCAAGGAGAATACTAAAGCAGTGGAGAAACAAATGTCTAAAATACAGTGAAGAACATGTTCCATAATCTTTTATCATCATGGGAATGATGGTAAGAAGGAAGAAGTAGCTAACCATGTGGTATGGACACAGAGAGGAACATGTTGAGATCTCCATATTTGATTCAGCAGCATGTTGGCAAATATTATATGATTGAATCTTGCATGTCCTTATCCTTACTTTAGTGTGGCTCTTTATTTTTGAGACATACTGTGTTCATTCCTCTCCTGCATTGTGGAAATACTAGTATTTCTTTCCTCCTTGGCTTTATCTTTCAGGTTTATATTCTTAGTATGAAAGGCTCTTTAAATTCTAGCCATCTCCTGAAATTCTGAATAAGAGTTACCAGCACAACATTTGGGAGAAAGAGAAAAGAACACAAGAAATTAAAAGAGAATCTGTAATACCTGGAACCGCATCTCAAACCATTAATTAGTTGATTATTTAAGGTTTAATTTAATGATTTTCTGGTTTACACATGCTAATTAACAGGATAAAAATGATCTATTCTGTTGGGGACCAGCCTCGACAAAAACACCTCTTGCCAGGTTAAAGGAATGGGGATTTAGAAATATTAGTAAAGAATACTAAAATCACCTGCACTTAATTTCCAGTTGCTTCAAATACCCCTGACCCCAAAAGGTAGGAATAAGTCAAAAAATTGCATTAATGTGACATAAGGAAATTAACAGACCAGTTGAAGGTCATGGGCTACATCCATAGTTAAACATTCTGTTGCTAGAACAAAACAAGTCATGTTCACACTGAAGACTAAAACATTCTGTAGGCCAACCACTCCTTGGGTAGAATTCAATGTTATCTCCTTAAAGGAACTGGAACCTTAGTTGGATCCTTAGATTTATTCTTGAGTTAGAAACATATCTATTTCTGTATCCCTGAAATACAAGGTTGACTACTATCCATACCTATTGACACTTTGAGAGAGCAGAAGTCTCTGATCTAAATCTAGGTGGGACCTTTGTTTGTAATAGAAACAAAATAACCTTGAAGAAATAGGTGTAAGTTCCAACTCTATGACCTTTGGTCAACATGGAAATAGGCTCACATTTTTGGGCCTCCACACTATTCTAAAATAGAGACTGCAATTGGTCACTTGCCAGTAGATTTTATACATTATAGGTAATGCATATTTTAAATTAAAATGGTTCTGGGCAATGGTAGTGCACGCCTTTAATCCCAGCACTCGGGAGGCAGAGGCAGGCGGATCGCTGAGAGTTCAAGGCATGCCTGGTCTACAAGATTTAGTTCCAGAACAGGCTCCAAAGCTACAGAGAAACCCTGTCTTGAAAACCAATATATATGTATATATATACATATATATATATAGTGTTTCATTTACAGAATATATTGTTTAAGTAAGAGTTAACAGTATTGATAAAACTTCCTTTTAGTAATATTTTATGCAAATAGCATATTTTCCTTAACACCTTTAAAGCAAAGTGAATAGCAAGGGCCACAATACAAAGTCCTTGCAGGTTTGTGTATCTGTTCGAACATACCATTAGTATTAGATGATAAATACACAGTGGCAACTATTGCAATCTTCAAAGATGGGTTTAAGCTGGCATTACTACACTCTAACCCATTCACCAAGCAGTTTCAAGAGTGTCCCTAAAAACTTTATTCTTTTCTCCTTAGAATTCTGAATACTATTGTACTTTAAAATTTTAGAATTTAAAATAAGGGTCAGTAAGACTGTTGAGACATGCAGCAAAAGAGACAACTTCTGAATATGAGTTTGCTAGTACACTCATTAGCTCACTTTACAAGACTATGCTCCTCAACAGCAGATTGCAGGCGGGAGAAGGGTCCTCAGAATCCACCTTTCTCTAAGAGGAAAATGCTGGCAATCGAAGGTAGTTGGGGAAAGAGTGTCACTATTTTCAGTAGTTTAGCCATGAATGAGTTGCCCTTGTTCAAATGAATAACTTCCCAAATATGCTAGGGCAATAAGTTGTAATTCCATGGACCAGATACAAAAGTAGTAGGGGTCTGTTGGGAGGAAGGACGCCAGTAAAGAGGTAGAGGAAGAAAGAAAACAATGAGGAGAAAATGTAACTAAAATTCTTTACATAAATGCAGGAAACTGTAGTAATGAGCTGCTTTTAGGAGGAGGCTGCTTGTTCATCCCGACTGAGCAGAACCAAAATAACCACACAAGAAATTATATTATTCAAATCATTGCTTAGCCCATTAGCTCCAGCTTCTTATTGGCTAACTATTACATAATAATTTAACCCATTTTTATAAATCTGTGTATCGGCACGTGGCTTATGAGGTAAAGTTCTGTCTGTCTCCAGAGGAGCTACGTGGCTTCTCTCTTACTCTGCCTCCTTTTCCCAGCATTCAGTTTTGTTTTTCCTGCCTAGCTAACTTCTTCTCTGCTATAGATACAAAGCAATCCTTTATTAACAAATGGTATTCATAGCAGACAGAGGGGAATCCCACATCAAGAAACTGTCAAACAACCATAAACAAACAAAGAAACAAAAAATCCAAGTAACTGAAGGCAAGAATACATGTCATAGATCAAAGCTTCACATTATGAAATGTGTATTTAATCACCTAGCATCTTGTCAAAACACAGATTATGACTGACTGTGACTGGTGTGGCCTGAAAGCCACATTTCTGACAGGTTTTTGCATAATGAAGATGAGTGCTCCTCAGGGCTGTGTGTTACTCTGCAGAAAAATTTATTTAGATCCTACACAGTGTTTTATATGTAAATTATAAAATGCTCAACAAAACAACTGCAGTGCTATAAATAGTTAATTGGAGCCACAAATAAGAAACTAAGGGAAAATATATAAGTATACATATGAAAAGATATGAATGGTTAGAAGAAAAACAAGCATTCACACTGAGGTCTCTGTTTTATTAGTGTGAAAATGTGAATGTTGTCAAGTAAAACCATATTTTCTATTGAATTTAATTTAAATGGTTATATTTATGTATGAAAACAAATAATTGTGATGCATGCACTGAAATAAGCACTGCTAAATGTACCTGATGGATATAAAACAAAATTAGGGTTGTTGTTTTCAAACAGGGTTTCACTGTTTGAAACCCTGCTCATCACCAAATTGGTTTTTATCCATATAGTTATAAGCTTAATTATCATAATTTTTTCATTATTGATCCGTAAATACATAGGAATACATTATATTTTATTTTTGACAGTTTAATTTATGTGTATAATAAATTTTCTTTGCCACTGCCCTCAGTATGTTCTCTCAATGCCTTCCCTCTCCCAGGGAAACTTCTTTTTTTCCACAACAATTCCTCTCCTACTTTGATGGTTTACTTATTTGTATGGTTGTTTGAATTTGTGTTGTGTTTGTGTATGTGTACATGTCCAAATATACGTGTATCTGTATGTATGTGTGTTTGTATGTGTGAGTATGTGTGTGTTGTGTGTAAATATATGTATGTGGGTTTGTGTATGAGTGTGTGTGTATCTGCACGTTTGTGTGAGTGAATGGCTCTGTGTGAGAATGTGTCTATGTAGTATGTGAATATATGAATATATGTACATCTATGTATGTGTTTTTGTGTATGAGTGTGTGTATATATCTGCGCAAGTGGGTGTGTGCACCATTGAGTTTAAATACACTTGTTGTCATGAGCATAGGTGATGACTTTTTTACTGAAACATTTACCTTCACTAGCTACCCCATTGAAGAAGATCACACCCTATTCTTCCAGAAGCCAATGACTGGCAATAGTCTGTCAGCAGTGCTGGATTCCTATGAGCCCTCCTCAGTTCATAGAGAAATGATATATTTTTGGCCATACTTTTGCAGGTCTCCAGCAGATTATCACAGATGCAATGAGGTCAAATTCCTGAATGGAGTACCACTAGAAAACATTTATCTAAATTTCATGGTTGGTTAACTTGGTTTCTGGAGAATTACTCTCAATAAAAATGATTAAATTCATTTTTATCCTTAATCCTATCATTAATTTTAATCCCTAATTTCAGACTCTGTAGAAGTAAAGATGTTCATGAAATTTAACATAATTCTTCCAAAAACTTACCTATGAAATTAAAATATAAAATAATAGGAAAATAGTCAACCAAATTGTATTTCTTAGCAATTACACATATATTTATTTATGTTTGTAATTATGACCATTTTGTGGCTTTATAGCTTGTATGAAAACATGCTATGTTCTCTGTTAAGTAACGGTAGAGTGGAACAGCAGTTGATTAAACTCATACCAAAGTCACACAGCTTCAAATATCATGCCATTAATATTTTTAGGCAACTAGAAGGCATTTTAACACATGGAGCTTTGATAGAAAAGCACACAAGGAAAAGGAAGAACAGAAATTTGTGTCTTCAACTTAATTAACAGATCAGACTTTCTCACACTTAAGACATATGGTTCTGTGGAAAATTTAAGTTTATAATTGGCATCTTGAATGAAATTATTTCATGGGCCAAGAAGAGACCCTGCAACACATTTTTTTTTCCTAGCGAACAAGGCATGGTGCTCAGGGCATGCGAAGTTGACATCTTCGATATGAGTCATCACATGTGTAAGGTAGCAACGTGTTCATTGCCACTCACTGCCACCCTCATGGGGACATCAATTAACCTAATGCTTTTCCCAGATCACATCATGTTTTCTATATTCAACAGTTAATCGACCAATGAAAAAGAATGGTTGATTATATATTTTTCATTCTTCACATTGAAATTACATTTTAAATATCTCAACTGGGGTTGACCAATTGAAGATTTTTGCATTAGCCTCCATCTGCAGCAAGAATAACCTTCTTTTGAAGGGCTGAGAGCTGCACTTATCTACAGATATAAAGATAATATTTAAAATACTGTTAGAAACTATATTGATTTAGAAACAATTGGCAGTAATGGGTTTTCCTTCTGGCTTACAAGCTCACCAGATATGTTCTTAATTACCTTTACAGTAAAAGGTATGAATTGCCTTTTACTGATTGGGCTTTAAATCCAAGTAAGCAGGATTTGGTAAGTGGAGATTAAAGTGCCATTGTTGTTCCATTGTAGTATCTTGCAAAGCCTGACATTGTGAATTATAGGCTATACAACTGGGTAGCACTGTTCATTGCTTTTCCCTCTTGGAAGCATGCAAAGCAATCCTGGTCTTCAGGGAAGAGGCTTCCAGATCAGTTCTTTCAAATCTTGTGCACACAGCTCTTGGTGTCTTTTGCAATAGAATCTTACCTTCAAATTCTGTGAGGCAACAATGGCTTATACTGTTTTGGGAATCTTGTATTTCCCCACAATGAAGAATAACTTGAAGGGAGGTTCCCCATGCCTTGGTACTGGGGCTCTGCTAGATAGTCTGTTGCTCTTGGGGGAAGCATTATCATCTTCTCCTCTCTCCAAAAACCCCATCATGTAACTGATGTAAATACAGCACTCATGTTTGCAATTCTCAAAAAAATAAAGACAAATTCTTCATGTAAAATCTAGAAAAAATATAGCAACTACCAAAGATCTGGGTGCATGTATTTCTTTAGTTCTTTTTTACTTTTTCCTGGGGAAGAAAACAGTTTGAATCTCAATGAATGAAATACAAGGATAAAACTTAGCAGTTGATTAGGAAGAAGTTCCAGTTTTCAGTCTTATTTGTCCTTGCAGGCAGACCCCACAGCAGAGAGCATTCTCTGGTAACAAATGGGCATCTGGCCAGCCAATGATCTTTGCATTAGCATTCTAATAACCAGAGGCCAATGCAGCATAGTGCTGTGTCAGAACTAATTTATGAAAGTAGGTCCACAGGCTCATTAAAGTGGTCACAATTCAGTGACTGCCCAGTAAAATTAGACTACAGTTGCACTCTCAGAACAGTGAATATTTTAACATACTATTAAGGGCATATTTCAAATGTTAAAACTAGCTTTTATTCTGAGAATGGAAAAACAACAAGATTAGGAAGTCATTTACTTTTGCAATATGAAATTGTTTTAATTTAGCTTTTGGATCAAAATCCTTGGCATTATGGAGGACAGGATAACTGTGCTTAGCATTTGCAAGAACAGTGCATTTTTCCCTCTGAGAAACAAACACTTCTGTGCAGCTCAAGGGAACCTTAGGGTCATAAACCCACATGGCTAGTAAATCGCAGGCAGCACTCTTGGTAGCCCAGAGTGCTTCTCACAGAGGTGCTGCCCATGTCTCCCTGAAGTCCACTTTAACCACATGTCCACCCACGCCATAGCACCAATCTCCCCCAACTCAGAACACATTGCTCTGCAGGCTGCTTTCCACCAAGAAACTGGGCTTCAGAGGTCTAGAATGTGTGGTTTCCAAAATCTAGTAAAGATCAATGAGATGTGTGAGGGGGAGGTAATTTTGTAAGTCTAATGCAGTCCCTTTCAAGTCTAACCCTAAGATAGTCATCTCACATTGCAGGGGTGTGGTGCGTCGTTTTCTGATAGTTGGATGCTTTTAACATGGTGTGTGCTCAGTAACAAAAATGCTTGTAGTAAGCAGAGCTAATGGTATTGATATCTCAGTATCTAAAATATCTATATATGAAAAAGGAGAATGATTATTCCTGCTCTTTTTATTTCACAGTGTTTCTGGGATCAGAACTAATAATGTCTGAAAAGAAAGGCTTTTTAGTGGTATAGGTGTATACTTGGGTTACTATATGGTTATATTCATTCCCTCGTCAAGTATAACAGAGAGTTTTCTTTATCTCCTGAGTTTTCATTTAACCAAATGATAATGAGATCTTAAATCTTCTAAATGTGAACAATAAAATATTCTAAATGACTGCTCTTGGCAGTCTGCATGCATAGCTGAATTATTTAGGTATCTATTTCAACCTAGGAAAAAGGAGGGAAATAACTCTCAGAACAAAGATTTTCTTTTTAAGGAACTCCTCAGAAAAACATTGTTGTTAATTAGAAAAAAGCATTGTCAATATAAATATTCTGTTATACTAGATATGTCTCCTACACCAAGGTTAAATATATAGAAACTGGTACGAGATAGTAGGAATTGTCAGTTTAATGTATTAGTCAAATAATAAATAATTTAAAAGATTACATTAACCTTAAAAACCAGAATTTTTCAAATTAAATCTTTGGCAAATAAATAATTCCAAGTTTGTCAAGATATCTTACAAACCAGGAATGTGAGAGAGTTGTGTCCTACTAAATGTGAACAAGTGTGCTGTTCAAAAATATTCTAGATTCCTGCGTGTGCATCAGGACATTTGAGTTAAACGTGTAAAATAGACAAAAATATCACATTTCTAACCTATTCTAAATTGACCAACTAATTTGGCAGCCTATATAATTTCATCCTCAAAATACGATTCAAGTCTCTCTCACTTTAGTAAATGTATTGATATAGTTTACTTAGAACAGTAAACTCCAAAAAAGATATGTCTTCTGGCCTGTATATATTATATTAACAATAAAATAATTAAGCACTGATATAGTGAACAAAACACACTACAGGTACTGATGAACAAAGTTTGGTGAAATGAGGACAGCTCTTCAGAAGTTCATTGTGAAAAAGCACAAACAGTAGTCACTGCCGTGACTGCTTTTTGCTTCTGAGAAAGACACTTCAGAATAAAACCTGTCTCATTTGCCTCAAGACAGGCTTGTTTAAGCTTATTGACTTTTTTTAGTTTCACAACTTTACCACTATTTTTGACATGGTATCATGGTTTTGCTTATTCAGTTGAAATAAAAAGGGAATTTTGTATAGTTAATATGTGGTGCTCTTTAGCTTAGTATGAGAGGTATAATTGTAACTAGCCTATCAGGAGATTTTAAAGTTGTTTGAGGTTCAATAAATAAGTTTTGCAATATAGCTTCACTTCATCTATTTTCTCATGTTAATTTGAACTAATAAAATCAATAATAAAAAAATTACATTAAAATGTGACACACCTATTCTGCTGGGCAGTTAGTAAATGCTTATAGTGATTCATCTTATTAACAAAATTCACTAACACCTCATTTCTAGGTAAGGAGCAATGCTCTTACTCCATTCCCTAAGAAGAAGCAAAGCTGGAGTTCCCTTCTGCTTCCTCTCTCTGGAGCATGATGGAGGGAGAGGATATCGGCTACAGTATGTGCAGTGCACCCAGCGTGGCCTCATCAGCACACACACACACACACACACACACACACAAGGTCACCAGATTTTACCAGGACTTTTCAGCAGCGTATGATTTTAATATCTAGAAAATCATGCTCTACTATACAATAATATTTGTACTTAGACTCAATGACCAAAAGCTGACGTGAGAATTTCAGGATATACCAAAACAATTACCCAATAGTTGTTAAGCACAATCCTTTCTAAAAGATACTTAAAGTAAATGTTTTTAAACATAAATTCATAAATTTGCAGAAAACATTATTGTGGTTTATTTTTGCATTTTTATAAAGTGTATATGTGACTCATCTGTGTGGCTCTAAAACATGAACTCTATTGTTAAGAATTAAAACACTAAGAAATATTAGTAAGGAGAATCTGTAACTCAGGAGCCGAAGAAGTGACCTTTGATATTTCTGTGTTTAAATGTTTTACCTCAAAGTCCCTACCTTATGAAAGTGGATACAAATTGAAGTTTTATCAGCCTTACAGGTAACGTACTTGTGTGTAGTTTGCACATTGCCAGAACAAACATGGGATCTCTGCAACATCAAGATGCCATTTGCTCTTCTCTATGATCCCCATAAGATCACTAGCTTTTGATGCATCAAAATTTGATCTTTGGCTTCTAACAAAGCTTGGTTGTTCTCATAACAGCATTAAATATTCTAACTCTACAGGTCCTTTAATGTAAAGATTAGTTCGTTTGTGTTCTTTTAAGGCTTTATCTTCATAACGATTAACTGAGATGCTGGTCTCTGATTAATAAACTCAAACTTTGGGTGAGGGTCAATAGAGCACTGAAGAGTCATATGCATATATAAATTTATATTTTATGTATTTGAAGGGGAATTCTGTATTTAATGGCTTATGTATGCTAAGAGGAAACTAAGGATTCATATGAACTTTTGTTCTTTTATGTGTATGAATGCTTTATAAGCATGTTGTATGCACATCGTGTGAATGTTTTTTGCCCATCTAAATTGGAAGCGGGATAAGATTCCCAGGTATTGGAGTTACAAATGGTTATGAGCTGCCATGTGGGTGTTAGGTATCAAACCTGCAACCTTTACAAAAGCAACAACTGTTCTTGGCTACTTAACCAATTCTCCAGACCCTCATATGCATTCTTAATACCTTTGATGGGAAACTGATGATGTCGGAAACACAGATTTAGCAGCTTGTCATGAAAGGCTTCCTCTGGTTTTAATAAGCTGTCAACTCTTAAGTGTGTTTTTAGAACCACTAAAAACACATTATAAAAAATGTAAGGATACTGACAATATTTTTCACTGACTGACTTGTTTTATGTTTATTTACTTATGAAGATAATTTTATGTTTTTATTTTTTATAAATCATGATATCAAAAACAGAAATATACAATGAATATAATAATACTTTCCCAAACAAGAAGCCTATGCCATCATTACCGTTTTTAATTTTTTTCCAACTACTGCACATAGGGACAGTTATAAACAGCCTTGACATTCACAGTGCCTTATTTTAAATTACATAAGACTCGCTATCTTTTTTTTTATTCTCAACTAGGAATCATATAGTATAGCCAGTTTAAATCAAATTTTAGCTTTTACTGACATTTCTAATGGTTTTCTCATACTCAATAATCTACCCCAAGTGTATTGTCCTATCCCTACCACCTCCTGTACTGAACCAGGTGTGAAATAACACATATATTGTCATTGTTATTCTCAACTTCTTAGTGATTTTCTACCCACCATAAAACACATAAAATATTTGTAAAATGTATAATACTAGGATTTTAATCCATGCTCTCTCATTCAGTGCTCTATGATTTGATTTCAAAATTCTTCATGTCCTCCCAAACATACCATTTTAGAGGTTACCCTCCGGTAAATTAATTGTTTACCTCTTATTTTCTTTCCATTATTCCAATTCCAATTTATTCCTAAGCAGTCCTTCAATTTGCATATTAATTTAAATAAAAGATATATTTCCAGTGTTTTTCAATGATATAAATTTTATTAAGTGCTCTTTAATAGGGCTACGTTGTCACCTGTAGCTATAACTCTTTCTCAATTCCTCTTTAGTTTTCTATTGTAAACTATGTCTTTTCTAAACTTGCACAAAGTAGTTGTCCTATTATCTGTAAGTATATCACAATGAACATTATTTCCCAAATTATATATTATACATATGCAATTATTTCTTTAGGAGCACAATCATCACACATGATGCAATTTTATCCTCTATTTATCTGTTTGTCTATCTATTTATCTACCTATTTTTATTTTTTTCATTTATTTTACATTTTATTTCCCCTTCTTCATCTCCTCCTGTATCATTCTCACACCTCCCACGTATCCCCCCCCCCATACACTCTTCCTCTGTCGCCCTTCAGAAAGGAGCATGCCTTGCATGGGAGTTAACAAATCATAGCATATCAAGTTGAGGCAGGACCAACCTCCTATCCCAGCATAGAGATGAGGCAAAGCATCCCAGCATGGGGAGTAGTTTTCCAAAAGCCCTCTCAAGAGTCAGGGGCAAGTCCTCATCCCACTACTATGAGTTCCATAAACAGACCATTCTACACCTCTGTCACCCACATGCAAAGGGAGCTGTCCCATGTAGGTTCTCACTCTCTTGAACAGGACTCCCAGTAGCATGTCTCAGTACCTGGCTGGGGATCTCTGCATCTGCTTCCATTACTGTTGACTCAGTTTTAAGCACTATTGTTATTTAAAACAGCAAAATTATTTTTAAAGTAGCTTCACTAATTTATGCCAATGCCCAAATTGTATATGCATTGCACTTGCTCAGAAACTTGGACAATACTTGATATTATCAGCCTGTAAAATGTGAACTCAATGACTCATATTAAATTATCTCCAATTACTGATGAAAATGAGAAACTCTTATTTGTTTATTTATCACATTCTTTTTCTATAAGTTAAGTTACTAGTTGTTTTTGTCAAATTTATTTTTGGTGTTTTGACTCATATTCCTGTGACGAAGATGACATACTCATATACTCAAGAAACAAATCCTTTACCAATACCTTTTGCTCTTTCTGTGGTTTTTATGTGGCTATTGATAAGAAAAAATCCTAATTTAATGTGCTGTAATTCATAAATATTTTCTTTTAATAACAGTGTTATTTTTCTGTCTGTTTAAAACATCATTCCATATTTTGAGCTCATAAATGAGTTCTCATACTTTTATCACTTAAATTTTACATATTTACCTTTTGTATTTAAATATTATTTTTTTAATAATGGAAAGTAGGAATTCAGCTTTATAAAGTACCTAATTATTATAATACTATTGATTAAAACAGACATTATATTCACGAATTACAGCAAACACTTGAACTTGACTGAGGAATACCATGAATTTGGGGACATCCTGAGCTAAAGAGGATTCTCTTTAAAGTCCAATTTTCTAATTTCTTCAAAGCTTAATATTTTTTCTAAGCACAAGATTAGCAATTGTATGCAAGCACTATCATGTTTTCTGGCCTCTTATCAATCTGAGACTCTTGGTCACATTTTCAGTTACTGAAGTTAAGATGTGAGCAACTTGGAAATATGTATCATTCAATTTATGCTGAGCAATAAATGTTATCTTTTTATGTCTTCCTCAGTAAATATGATAAGCATTGTGATAACATAATGATGAAAATTAATACCTCCTTTAAGGAACAAAGCTATAACCCATATAAATATTTATGACTGTAGAGATTTCTCAAATAATTTAAAAATCAGAAACGGTATCATCATATTTGTTTTATTACACGTCTTGATTCTTTTCTCATTGTTTAACACTTTTTTCCATAAAACATCAAAATCAATTTGGTTATATATTTTTATGCTTTAATTTCTTCTTAGTATCTCCATTTCTCTAGTAGGGTATAAAATCCAGACAATCGAGGGTCTAATTGTTTTTTGTATATGACAATTCCTATAGTACCTCATGTAAAGGAGAAATTTCATGCATTTTAGAAAGAATAGCATATAAGATTTGTGTAAGAAGGAATGAAGAAATTGCTTAACTGGTAAAGTATCTGCCAAACATGAAAATCTGAGTTTAATTCCTCAGAACCCACACGAAAGTCCTGAGGAAGCAGGATTGTTCCCGTAATTCCAGCTTTGGTGTGAAGGGTTCAATGAAGCTGATAGGCCAGAACACATTACCTAGGTGAATAACTTTATGTTCAGTAAGAGACCCTGACTCAAAAAAATAAAGTTGAAATCAAGAAAATAACACTAGATGTGGACTCACAGTTTGCATGTATGTTCACACCTGCATTTCTGCATGTGTTCTTACATGCACACTAACAAGTACAAGCACCTTATGTAAAATGTCACACATAGACACATGGTATGAATTACTTAATAAATTAAAATTGTAAAAGAATTTGCAGAAGTAAATAGAAAAAAATAAATGCTTCAAGGTATAATGTTTCCAAATTGTTTATCAGTGCTATTTTTTTTAAAAATGCTATTTTTTTTTATTTTCAGATATTAACATGGCAGGGGAACCCAAACCTTATAGACCAAAGCCTGGAAACAAGAGGCCACTGTCTGCTCTTTATAGGTAAGTAAGAAATACCATCCCACTACATATATGAAATTTTTGCCACTTTATGTGAAAATATGATGTGAAAATAACTAACTAATTTAAAAGAACAATATTATTAAATTCTATTTATTAAGCACACACACACACCAAGAGTCATAGCAGATGCTTAAGCATTAATGTAGATGGAAGTTTCTGTCCTGCCTGGTAGTTCCGCAGCCATTCAGTCACAAAGAAACACACAGAGGCTCATATTAATTACAATCTGTTTGGCCTATTAGCTCAGGATTATTCTTAACTATCTTTTACAACTTAAATTAATCCATAATTCTTGTCTATGTGTAGCAACATGGCTTCGTACCTTTTCTCAGTGAGGCATTCTCATTTTGCTTTCTCAGTTTCTGACTGGTGACTGCCCTCTCTGTCTTTCCTCTTCCCAGTAATCTCCTAGTCTGATTACCCTGTCTATACTTCTTGCCTGGCTTCTGGTCAAGCAGAGTTTTATTAAACCAACATGAATGACAAATATTTACAGTATACAGTAGCATTATCCTACAGCAGCTTAATATTCTCATTTATAATAATATGCTTGTCAATCATGATCTGTGATTACACAAAAAATGTTTGCAAGAAACAATTTAAAAGAAGATGCTCTTGGTCTCACCTCATGGTTTTGAATGTTTCACTACACAGGCAGCTGTACTGTTCTTGAGCTCACCATGAGACATTTGCTTTTGAGAAATGGCAGGGAAGAACAACGCTTTCAACTTTGTGACATATAGGAGACAGGCAAAAAAAAAAGGGGGGGGGAATCAAAGTACAGCATCCTGAGGTATACATCCAGAGATTTATTTCCTTTAACTAGACCCCCACATTCTAATAGCCTGTTCTCTATGAATTCAGTAGATAAATGGATTTATGAAGTCAACATCCTCATGATCCAATCCCTTTTTAAAAGCACCACTAGTTAGTAACAAAGGCTTTAACACATGAAATTTAAAGGGTTGTTCATATTCCAGCTACAGCAATAATCATTCACACGAAACTGGACAGATTCTTTCACAGTTTTTCCAGAGAATATGAGTTTTGCTGTCAAAACAATGAACAATCTGTGCTGCGGACCATCTCACATACTACACTGTGGGTGTCTGAATACTACTTGATGTGTTTTTATTTAAGTCCTCTTCAATAGAACAATAACTTGGAGTTACATTAACTATTGATTATTTTTTTATCAAGTCAGGTTATTAGAAACATGATGCCAGTAGTCAAGCACATGTCAGTAGGCATTATACTCCAGCATTCTGCCAACTATAAATTCATTCATCTTATTTTGCTACACCATCTATGTCATCTCATGCTTGTCTTCTCAGAATGACAAATATTACCTAGATAATACAATTACTTTATTGCCTGCCTCAGTTAGGATTTTTATTGCTGTGAAGAGGCACCATGACTATGACAACTCTTATAAAGGAAAACATTTAATTGGGAGCTGGCTTACAGGTTCAGAGTTTCAGTCTTTATCATTACATAGGAAACGTGGTTGCACACAGACAGACATGGTGTTGGACAACGAGCTGAGAGTACTACATCTGGATCAACAGGTAGCAGGAAGAAAGAGAGAGACTGAGGCTGGCTTGGCATTTGAAACCACCAAACCCACCTTAAATGACACATTCCCTTCAATATCACACCTCCTCCACCAAGGCCACACCTCCTAATCCTTCCAAATAGTGCTTCTCCCAGATCTGTGGGGCCATGTTCAGTCAGATCACCACACTGTCCTGAGGCCGATGGTTAAAATTGTTCACTGTATTTTTTTTCTCCTGTTGCTATTTCTGTTCATGAGCAGAAAGTAGATTATATAATCAAAGTAGATTATATGCAGGCCTTGAGTGCTCTTTATGAATTATTAACAAATGTAAATTGTGGTTGATCTAAGAAAGAACACAAAGTAACTTCATAGAGCTTTTAAGTTTTGTGTAGATTTTTTTAACAACCACTATTGGAAAACAAAACTAAAAGAAAAACTGCTCTTTTTTAAATGCTGACTTTGCATCTTTCTCTCTAAAATTCACTTCAATTAGATTTAACAAGTTGTTCCAGGCTATTGAGATCTGTATCATACAATTTATTGGTATTCTCCAAGACATATTTCATCATTCGACTGCAACAGAACTAAGAGAAGTGTTGAGAAGGGCTTCCTGTTTCAATGATATCACTTGGTTAACAGAAAATTAAGCGATATGTTTTTAGATGGGCTATGCTATGATAAGGGATGGTAAAACAGTTTTTATGAGGAGGGCCCATGCTATTCTCTTGTCTTTATTATCTAAACAAATATTCTCTAAACTCTGTGATGACACAGTCTCATTTTCCAAACTTAAAGATTATGAAGGTCAGTTGGAGGGACCTATTTACACTGAGGGTCCCAAGAGATTTTCAAGCGATTGTGATAAAGAAATGTAATTTATTTATCTTTTTATTTATTTATTTTTAATTTTTTCATTGTTTATTGTTTATCCAGAATTAAAATTTAACAGGATGTTCCGCATCATATCTGGAAAGCATATTTGCAGAGCACTGGCTCACTTGACACCTTAGAGCCCTAAAACAACAGACATGTCCCGTTGTCAACAGGAAGCTTGTCTCCTCTGCGGAGCCAGAAATTGGGGAAAGTCATGATTCCTATCAACTTCTCAGCCCCATCTTTGAGGATATCTGCTTTCCCCCTACAGGGAACCAGTGTCCTTAATGTTCATGTTCTCACTTGAGTCTTCTGTGATCTGTTTCCTCTCTACAGAGTCAGAGGTCATCACTGATAGCTCTCCAGTTCCACAGTCCTACCTTCCAGTCATTTTCCCTCCAAAGCCTCAAATATACCTCAGCTAGATCATGGCTTCTAAACCTATCAACACTGAGCAATCTCCTAGGAGCTCCCACAAGGTTGACACCCAAGTCCTGCTCCATGAAAGGAGATGTAATTAGCCTCAGGTGTGGTTGGGCTTAGGCAGTACGCTGGGCCAGTGGTTCATTTCAGACGACTATCATTAAAGGGTACCACACCCGTTACAGCATCCCCTTACACTTCATCCCTTTACAGCTCACTGCAGGTCAATGTCTCAGAGATCCACTACAGTGGTGTCTTAGTCTGTCACTGCCACTACAACAAAACACCTCAGAATGGGTAACTCGAAAACGGCAGTGACCCATTGCTTGCTGTTCAAGAGACTGGCACGTTGCAGGTCTGCTGAAAGCTTTCTCTTTGTTCTAACACGAATCTTTCTTGCTATGTCCCCATATGGGAGAAGGCAGAAAGACAAAGGAACTGTGGCACTGCTTTCAACGTCCTTCATAGAGGACCAGGTCTGTCCCCAGGGCATAGCACTCATGTTCTGATCACGTCTCCCAAACCCCCACCTATCTGAAAATAAGTAAATAATGATATGTACCCTAAATAAAATATTTTATACAAAATAAGAAACAACAAAAATAAGTGCTGATGATTGGATATTAAGTAATTTTCATTGATAAGAAAAGGCAGTAATGAATTCATTACCCAAACACATGGCACATTTTGTATCTTGTTTGAGGCAAAGCTAAGCAATTACACATCATTTTCTGGCTAGTTTCTTTTTAAATGTGCACATAATTAGTTGTTCTGAGTACAGAATCCTGAAAGTCATGGAATCAGTTATTAACAATGCAATCTGGCAAGATTTTTTTTTCATTTTTCTCTCATTACACAGTTACTAGTATCTGTATAATGATGTAAGTTGTCATATTTTCTCTATTCTTGGATAGTTTTGATTTCCTTACGGAGATGAAAGCTTATAAAAAGACACTAGTGTCTTTCTGTTATTTCTTTTTACTACCAGTTGTAATGAGTTGTAAATTCAAAAGATTTAGAAAATTGTTTGGTTTAAGTATGCTGTACTGTATATAAATTACATCAGTGGGAAAATGTTCATTTGTCCTCTTTTCATCTATTGAAGTAAATTAAAGTTGAAGTGTGTGGAAATTGACAGACAATAGCAAAGAGAACAAAAAGGAATGAAAGTGAAGCTGAGAAAACCTTTTCTAACTTATTTTTTAATTCTCACATACATTTAATAGTACTTTACTTTCATGGGGAAAGTGTTTCCTCAGTCATTATCCATCTATTTAGCATGCAACTTCTGCAGGTTGAGAATACATCCCAATCACATAAATAAGAAATCTAAATTTCAAATAGAATAACCCTTGTTCTTTTCAATGAAAGGTAGCAAAATTAGTTAGTGACACTGGTCTTCCACTCGTATGTCTGGAGACCTTGTCATTAGAACACAGTTTTTAACTTCACCCAGCTGTTAGCACCTGAAAGAAAAATAAAAACAGGTTAGACAAAACAGCCTTTCTAGTCATCAACACCAATAGTTAGTCATACTGAGAGCAATTGTTGCATTCTAGATAATTCATAAACACAATAAAATTGACATCGATTTGTGTAATGATAATGTCTTTACAAGTTATCTAACACACCGATTCTCATCTTTTCTTCCTTCCTTTTTTTTTCTTCCATACTGGACATTGAACTCAGGGACCTTCACATATACCACTTAACTATTTCTCTTCACTGTTTTATGTTATTTTGAAACAACATGTAAATAAGTTGGCCAAATTGGCCTTTGAACTAACATCCCAGCACATGCCAATCTGGAATTTGTGGTTCTCCTTCCTTAATCTTCAAACTAGCTGGCTTACAACACTAATTATAATTAGAGGCCAGGCTATAATTTTCTTGATCATAAAAATTCTGTATCTGAGGTGAAATCAGTTGCTCTATTTGGAAGAGGAGATGTTCATCTTTGAAATGACCAATTTGCATTTCCTAATGTTTAAAGTTTTGATTATACTTATTTAGCCTCCATAAAATAACATGGTTCCATTTGTCCATCCATACTTTAATATATATTAAAGATTAGACACAGAACACTTATTTAATATGCTTACAGGGGCCAAAGAACTGCTGGTACAGAAATGCAAAACCAAAGAATGAGAAAAAAGGATAATGGGGTAAAACGGTATTATGTACATATTTAAAGGAAGTTTCTTATTTACTATATTGCTTTAAACTGATGCATTTCTGTGACTACACTCTGTCTGGACTCTGCCTGAACAATGATAGGACATTCTTCACCCCCATCCGCTTTGTTACTGTCACTCCCGCGGTGTGCGTTTCCCATTAAATACCCACTGACACAGCACTGTGCTTTGTGTCTTATTAAATACCCACTGACACAGCACTGTGCTTTGTGTCTTATTGTCAGAGGACTTTTCAGTTTATCCATACAAATTTCACTAGTACCTACCATATGTTTAATTTACACTGTATACACAGTAGATAGAAAAATACATTATAATGAGCCATACAAATTTCACTAGTACCTACTACATGTTTAATTTACACTGTATACACAGTAGATAGAAAAATACATTCTAATGAGCCTTAAAATAATCACACTGTATTATGCACAAGATAGATGTAGAAACAGATGAAATGCCTGCTTACACTCCAAGAAGATAAATAAGATCATTACTGATTCTGCCTAAGTAGAAGGAAGTGAACTCTCTGGAAGTGACAGGAATAAGAGGGTGCTTGAGATGGCTTCTAAACAAGTAAAGACTTCATGCAAAAGCAAAGGCATACTGAGCAAAGAAAGCATGCAAAAGCTGAAGCACAGAGAACACAAAAGAGTATGGCTTAGTGAGAGCTGGTATGGTTAACCTGAAGGAGAACAGGAAAATTATGTTGGTAGGAGACATAAATACCTCTACATATTCTATTAATATTGATATTCTATTAATATTAGACTTTTACTTTTTAGACAACAAGCAATCATTTGAATATGTGACTGAGAAAGTGAGCTGTGAGGGAGGAAGAGATGCTCAAGGTCTCTAGCTTTGGCAAAAGGAGAAAAATCATAGGAGTGAAATAGAAAAAAACAGGAAACACAAAATAAGCACTAAAAGCTCAGATATAAAGTCTGTAGAAAGGAGAAAAAATAAACGATTCCAGTACTGAACATGAATTCAAAGAGACAGGCAATTCATTACAATAGCCCTTGCAATAAAAACGTTGCCCATTAGAGTCCATTTGTAAATGAAACATAATTAATCATTTCTGAATATTTCATAAATATTGGACTTAGTCCTAATCACGAATAGCTCATCTGTTCTGTAGGGAAAATACTGTAATATCGAACAAATTGCTGCTTCAAATGTTCTGTGTACATTGAAAACTATCTCTGGTATTTGAAATTATTATTCTCCCCTAGGAAGTAAGTTTTCCAGCATGCTAAGTTCCAATTAATGCTAAATAATTGGTAAATGACGATAATTATTTGACTGTTTTGCCTCTGTTTATAAAGCAGACAGGCCTTTCCTCTCTGGCTTGGGTAAAAATAACAAATATACCAAAAAACAAAGAATGTTCATCAGAACTAAACAAATGCAGGTTTTCGGTCAAGTAGTGGTAGCCTTCCAAGACACAGAGAACACAGCTTTAAAAGATGGATAAGGTTTCATCTCATTAATTTTACAGAGGCTATTGAGTACCACCTTCAAATACTGTGGGCATCACACAGGACTTTTTGTACATGAAAAGACCTTAGTAGTCAAGTCACCATGAAGAAAAATTCAAGACATCTTCAGATTGCAAAATAATAGTCTTCAAACACCAGAAAAATCTTTTTATTTTTTTTAATATTCTTTTATTTTTCATTTAAAAAATTTACACTTCCTCCCCTTCTCCCAGTCCCCTCCCACTCCCCAACTAACCCTCCTCACTCCCCCTGCTTCCTTAGTAGGGGGAAGGGTACCCTGCCCTGTGGAAGCCTAAGACCCTCCCCCTCCATCCCGGCCTAGGAAGGTGTGCATCCATATAGACTGGATTCCAAAAAGCTAATACATGCAGAAGAGATACGTCCCAGTGCCATTATCATTGGCTTCTCAGTCAGACCCCATTGACAGCCACATTCAGAGATTCCGGTTTGATCATATTCTCACTCAGTCCTGGTCCAGTTGGATTTGGTGAGCTCCTATTAGACAGTCACACTGTCTCAGTTGGTGGACCAGCCCCTCCCGGTCCTGACTTCATTGCTCATCTTCTCCCACCTTCTACTGTTCGAATGGAACTTCGGAGCTCAGTCCAAGGCTCTGATGTGAATGTGGGTCTCTGTCTCTATCTCCATCCATCAGACGAAATTTCTTTTGCCCAGCGATCTTGTTTGCTTCCAATTTCCAGGAGGATCTAAATATGTTTTTCTTTGGGTCCACCTTGATATTTGGCTTCTCTAGGCTTGTGAGCTATAAGCTTAATGTTCTTTGTTTATGGCTAGGGTCCACTAATGAGTGAGTACGTACCATAATCATCTTTTTGGGTCTGGAATATCTCACTAAGGATAGTGTTTTCTATTTCCATGCATTTGCATGCAAATTTAAGGATGTCATTGTTTTTACCGCTGAGTAGTATTCTAATGTGTATATATTCCACACAATCTTGATCCATTTTTCCATTGAGGGGCACCTAGGTTGTTTCCAGGTTCTGGAAATTACAAATAATGCTGCTATGAACATAGTTGCACAAATACTTTTGTAGTATGATTGGGCATCTCTTGGTTATATTCCCAAGAGTGGTATTGCTGGATCCTCAGGTAGGTTGATTCCCAATTTCCTGAGAAACCACCACACTGATTTCCAAAGTGGTTGCACAAGTTTGCATTCCCACCAGCAATGGATGAGTGTTCCCCTTACTCCACATCCTCTGTAGCATAGGCAATCATTGGTATTTTTGATTTTGGCCATTCTGACGGGTGTAAGATGGTATCTCAAAGTTGTTTTGATTTGCATTTCCCTGATGGCTAAGGAAGTTGAACATGACCTTTAGTATCTTTTGGCCATTCGAACTTCTTCTGTTGAGAATTCTCTGTTCAGATCATTACCTCATTTTTTAATTGGGTAATTTAGAATTTTAATGTCTAGTTTCTTGAGTTTTTGTATATTTTGGAAATCAGACCTTTGTCTGATGTGGGGTTAGTGAAGATCTTCTCCCATTCAGTAGGATGCCTTTTTGTCTTGATGACAGTGTCCTTTGCTTTAAAGAAGCCTCTCAGTTTCAGGAGGTCCCATTAATTCATTGTTGCTCTTATTGTCTGTGCCACTGGGATTTTACATAGGAAGTGGTCTCCTGTGCCCATGTATAACAGGCTACTTCCCACTTTCTCTTCTATCAGGTTCAGTGAGGTTGGATTTATATTGAGGTCTTTAATCCATTTGGATTTGAGTTTTGTTCATGGAGCTAGATAAGGATCTATTTTCATTCTCCTACAGGTTGACATCCAGTTATACCAGCACCATTTGTTAAAGATGCTTTCACTCTTCCATTGTATAATTTTAGCCTCTTTGTCAAATATGAGGTGTTCATACGTTTGTGGATTTATATCCGGGTCTTAGATTCGATTCCATTGGTCAACATCTCTGTTTTTATGCCAATACCAAGCTGTTTTCATTACTGTAGCTCTGTAATAGAGTTTGAAGTCAGGGATGGCAATGCCTCGGGAAGTTCCTTTATTGTATAGGATTGTTTTGGCTATCCAGGCCTTTTTGTTTTTCCATATAAACTTAGTTATTGTTCTCTCAAGGTCTGTGAAGAATTTTGTTGGGATTTTGATGGGGATGGCATTGAATCTATAGATTGCCTTTGGTAGAATTGCCATTTTTACTGTATTGATCCTACCAATCCAGGACATGGGAGATCCTTTTATTTTCTGGTATCCTCTTCGATTTCATTCTTCAAAGTCTTAAAGTTCTTGTCAAATAGATCTTTTACTTCCTTGGTTAGTGTTACCCCAAGATACTTTATGCTATTTGTGGCTATCGTGAAAGGTGATGTTTCTCTGATTTCCCTATCTGTTTCTTTATCCTTAGTGTATAGGAGGGCTACTGATTTTTTGGAGTTGATCGTGTATCACTGCAGGTATTTGTCAGCTGTAGAAGTTCTTTGGTAGAGTTTTTGGGGTCACTTATGTACACTATCATATCATCTGCAAATAACGAAAGTTTGACTTCTTCCTTTCCAATTCGAATCCCCATGATCTCCTTATTCTCTCTTATAGCTAATTGCTAGAACTTCAAGCACTATATTAAAGAGATATGGGGAGAGTGGACAGCCCTGTCTTGTTCCTGATTTTAGTGTAATCGCTTTGCGTTTCTTTCCACTTAATTTGATGTTATCTGTCGGCTTGCTGTATATTGCTTTTATTATATTTAGATATGATCCTTGTATCCCTAATCTCTCCAAGACCTTTATCGTAAAGGGGTGTTGAATTTTGTCAAATGCCTTTTCAGCATCTAATGAAATGATCATATGTTTTTTTCTTTCAGTTTATTTATATGATGGATTACATTGATAGATTTCCATATGTTGAACCAGCCCTGCATCTCTGGGATGAAGCCTACTTGATCAAAATGGACGATTTTTTTTGATGTGTTCTTGGATTCAGTTTGCCAGTATTTTATTGAGAATTTTTGCATCGATGTTCATGAGTGAGATTGGTCTGTAATTCTCTTTCTTGGTTGCGTCTTTGTGTGGTTTTGGTATCAGGATAACTGTAGCTTCATAAAAAGAGTTTGTCAATGATCCTTCTGTTTCTATTATATGAAACACATTAAGGAGTATAGGTATTAGCTCTTCTTGGAAGTTCTGGTAGAATTCTGCATTAAAACCATCTGGTCCTGGGCTTTTTTTGGTTAGGAGGTTTTTGATGACAGCTTCTATTTCCTCGCGACTTATAGGTCTATTTAAATTGTTCACCTGGACTTGATTTAACTTAGGTATATGGTATTTATCTAAAAAACTGTCCATTTCTTTTACATTTTCCAATTTTGTGGCATACAGGCTTTTGTAGTAAGACCTAATGATTCTCTGAATTTCCTCAGTGTCTGTTGTTATGTCCCCCTTTTCATTTCTGATCTTGTTAATATAAGTGTTCTCTCCCTGCCTTTTGTTTACTTTGGATAGGGGTTTGTCGATCCTGTTGATTTTCTCAAGGAACCAACTCTTTGTTTCATTGATTCTTTGGATTGTTTTCTGTGTCTCTATTTTGTTGATTTCAGCCCTCAATTTCATTATTTCCAGTCTTCTACTCCTCCTGCGTGAGTCTGCTTCTTTTCTCTCTTAAGTTTCTGTCTGGTTGACCTGTCCATTGGTGAGAGAGGAGTGTTGAAATCTCCTTACTATTAGTGTGTGGGGTTTGATGTGTGCTTTGAGTTCTAGTAATGTTTCTTTTACATATGTGGGTGCTTTTATATCAGGGGCATCTATATTCTGGATTGAGACTTCATCCTGACTGATTATTCCTGTTAAGAGTATAAAGTGTCCATCTCCATCTCTTCTGATTGATTTTAGTTTGAAGTTGATTTTGTTCGATATTAGTATAGCCACACCCGCTTGTTTCTTAGGGCCGTTTGATTGAAAAACCTTTTCCCAACCCTTTACTCAGAGATAATGTCTGTCTTTGTGGTTGAGGTGTGTTTCTTGTAAACAACAATATGGTGGATCCTGTTTTTGTATCCATTTTCTTAACCTGTGCCTTTTTATAGGAGAATTGAATCCATTGATATTAAGTGATATTAATGACCAGAGGTTATTAACTGTGGTTATTTTTTTGGGGTTGGAGAGTTTGTGTGTTTCCCTTCTTTGAGTTGTGCCAGTTGAGGGCTCTTAGATGTCTGTTATTATAGGTGTTGTTTGCTTCCTTTAGTTGTGGTTTTCCTTCTAGTACTTTCTGTAAGGCTGGGTTTGTGGCTTTGTATTGCTTAAATTTGTTTTTATCCTGAAATACCTTGTTTTCTCCATCGATGGTGAATGAAAGCTTTGCTGGGTATAGTAGTCTGGGCTTGCATCCATGATCTCTTAGTGTCTGCAGCACATCTATCCAAGACTTTCTGGCTTTCATGGTTTCCATTGAGAAGTCAGGTGTAATTCTGATAGGTTTACCTTTATACGTTACTTGACCTTTTTCCTTTGCAGCTCTTAGTATTCTTTCTTTATTCTGTATGTTTTGTGTTTTGATTATTATATGGCGAGGTGATGTTCTTTTTTGATCCAGTCTATTCAGTGTTCTCTATGCTTCTTATACCTTCATAGGATATCCTTCTTTAAGTTGGGAAAGTTTTCTTCTATAATTGTGTTGAATATATTTTCTGGGCCTTTGAGCTGAAGTTCTTCTCCTTCTTCTACCCCTATTATTCTTAGGTTTGTCTTTTATGGTGTCCTAGGTTTCCTGGGTGTTTTGTGTTAAGAATTTGTTGGATTTGTTGTTTTCTTTGATCAATGAGTTTATTTTCTCTATTGTATCTTTAGCGTCTGAGATTCTTTCTTCCATCTCTTATATTCTGTTGGTTATACTTGTCTCTGCAGCTTGTTTACCCATATTTTCCATCTCCAGCCTTCCCTCCTTTTGTGTTTTCTTCGTTGCCTCCATTTCAGTTTTTAAGTCTTGAACTGTTTCCATTACCTGTTTGATTGCTTTTTCTTGGTTTCCTAGGGTATCTTTGAGTAATTTATTCATTTCTTCTAACTTTTTCTTAGTTTTCTCGTCCCTTTCTTCAAAGGAGTTTTTCACCTCTTCTTTAAAGTTAACTTTCATAGTGTTACATCTAAAGTCGATTTCTTCTACTTCTTTTGAGTTAGGTTGCTCAGGTTTTCCTGTTGCATACTCACTGGATTCTGGTGTTATCATGTTGCTTTTCAGGTTGTTTGAGGAATTCTTGGATTCGAGCCTGCCCATCTCTTCCTTTGATTGCAGTCAGGGGAGTCTCAGCAAGTGGGGACCTTCCAGGAAGGCTTGCACACACTCACCCCTTGGATAACTGATCTCAGTGCAGGAAGATGAAGACCGGTCTGCACCTCCGATCTCAGCACAGGAAGAGAGAGTCCTGGTGGTCCAAGGACCCCACAGAGGAAAGGACAAACTTGCGGGGATGAGGGGTAGGGTCGTTTGGAGCAAAGAGGCCCTCTGAAGCAGGAGCTGGTTGTGCCAGCACTCCCTTGGGGACCTTCCCGCTCCAGAATAATCTTTTTCAGGCCAACCCTATTGGTGCTGGAATTCATGAATGTGGGGTAAATTATTTTTATGGACAAAATCAGAACCTCTCTAAGAAAAGTAACTATAGTAAAGTATCAGTGGTAATATATTTTGGACTCCATTGACATGAATTCTGTAATCTTTCATGATGGTTCTGGAAGTTCTCAGAAAAAGAAAACTCTAGGAGTCACAGAATGCCATCAGGACCTTGACAATAAGATTAAAATTCTGGAAGTTAAGTTCTCATTTATTGCTAACACGAAATCACTAAAGAACAGATGGCAGTCTGCACCCTGTTGTCCTTCTCGGTGTGCTGAATTAACCATGCAGCTTTTGATTGCTGTGCTTTTCTTTGGTCCCATTTGATTTGATCAAAGAAAGCACACCCTTATTTGTTTAAGTTTAAAATTTCCTTTGAGAATTCAGCTCTAGAAAAGGCTTCTTCTTCTTCTTCTTCTTCTTCTTCTTCTTCTTCTTCTTCTTCTTCTTCTTCTTCTTCTTCCTCTCCTTCTCCTTCTCCTTCTCCTTCTTCTTCTTCTTCTTCTTCTTCTTCTTCTTCTTCTTCTTCTTCTTCTTCATCTTTTTTTCTTTTTGATAAGGTGGAACCACCTAAGGCAACTTCTTTTCTTTGAAGGTGGAGTATGAGAGTGTAAGAGAAGTATGCTTCCCTATTTCTACATGTGTACATCCTATTCTCTTAAACTAGACAGAAAGCACGGATTGATGAGCATACCTGGTTTAATTCAAAAATATATTTTTCCCAGAATCTATGTAGACATTGCATTAATATTGCTCCTAATCCAGTCCTCCAACGCCTACAAACTACTGACTTATCATTACCCAAAAATGATAAAAGAAAATACCAAAAAGTGTCTACGTTTAAAATTTAATACTTGTGAGTACTTGAGGGTGAATTCCTTCAAGCTAAGGTTCTAAATGAATGTTGAAATACTTTTTTATCAGATTTCAAAAATTCACTTTATGGATAGCTTAAAGCTATGCCACTATTTAATGTTAATACCCTTAGTGAAATGTTAGATAGTGATAAGAACAGTATGACATGGAATTGATTTCTCATTTCTTGGGTTCTTTATACAAATGAAAGAACAAAATAGCTTTCTGAAAGAAAGAAAATATGCTTATGACCTTGGAGCTTTAATTTGTATTATAAAATATTAATTATGTTAATTATTATGATTATTCAAAAGAAACATCTATAGTAAGTATTACACAATATTTGCTTGAGAAAGAAAAGTAGAGTCCTTTCCTCTTAAAAAGGTCTACTATGCATTCAAAATGTTGGAAATAAGATTTATTTTACCCAAATGCATTGCCACTACAACATAGTAATTGCACTCATGAAGAAAAACTTGTAATCTGTAAGAGAACTAATGGAAACCAGTGAGGAAAAGAGCCACTGGTGAGGACACAGAACAGTTAGCAGGAGTTTTGGGCATAATGCTCTGACACATGAGGGATGCTTCTCCCAAGATCTGAGATCTGCAATGGGCAAGATGAGATATAGAAAGAGTCAAGCAAGGATATTTTAACTGAATCATCAGATGTGAAGATGGTGCTGAACTCACAATCAGTTAAATCATTTCATGTATCACATAACTTCTCAAAGCAAAAGATTTTTATTAATCTCTACTTTATTATATTTTGCAGCTATTGTGTTATTTGGAAAAATTATTTCTTTATTTTGGAAGATTGTATTTACCATTTCCATTTCCTCCTATCACACCTGCCATATAACACCCTTACCCTTTTACAAATTCATCACCTCTTTCTTCAATGACTGTTGTTACATGCACACACACACACACAGACAACACACACACATTATTAAATAAATAAGTACAACAAACTCAATATGTAGAATGCTACTTGTGTGCATGCTTTTAAGGCTGACCATTTGGTTACTCAAAGCAAAAGGTTTTTAATGTTTTTGTTTATGCTACATTCTTCACGATTTAATGGTAGGCAAATGTAAGTTACAGACCTTTACATTTTAAGTGTCCAAAGTAATGCTGACATAATACCAATAAAAATTGTTTGAGTTCAAGCAATTCTCTGCTAAGCTAAAGAACGGCCTATTTTCCATTTTCTGATTAATTTTACTGTACAAATACCTATAGTTATCTTCCCATGAATTGAGGATATGATAGTGATAGAGAGGATACTATAGTAATATCCCTTAGCAAAGAGGATCTATGTAACTACTTTATGATTCATATTGTTAAAATGCAACATCTATAGGCTTGACTGGAGACCAACACTTTAAAACATGGAAAAATAGTAATAAAGAAAACAACATAAAGATTTAATGAGACAAAGAGTTGTGGTTTTATTTAGAAAATCAAAAAATAGACAAACATTTATCCAAACTAACCAAAAGGCAGAGAGAGAATGTCTAAATTACAAAATCAGAAATGAGAAGGGGAATGTAAAAACAGACATGGAGGAAATCCAGAGAATAATCAGGTCATGTTTCGAAAACCTCTACTCCACAAAATTGGAAATCTTAAAGAAATGGACAATTAAATCAAGATCAGATGAACAAAGTAAATAGACCTGTAACTGCTAAGTTCATAGAAACAGTCATCAACAGTCTCCCAATGAAAAAAAAAAGCCCAAGACCAGAAGGCTTCATTGCAGAATTCTACAAGATTTTCAAAAAAGAAATAATATAAATACTCCTCAAATTGTTCCACACAATAGAAACAGAAGGAACATTGCCAAACATTTTTTATGAGGCTGCAAATACTCTGATGCCAAACCACATAAATAAATTACTAAGAAAGAGGATTATAGACCAATCTCACTCATGAACATTGGTTCAAAAATACTCAATAAAATACTGGCAAATTGAATCCAAGAAAATATCAGAAAAAATCATCTACCATGACCAAGTAGGGTTCATCACAGAGATTCAGAAATGTTTCAACATGCTGTTACTGTAACCCACCATATAAACAAAACTGGGAAAAAAACCCACATGATTATCAAATGCTGAAAAACCCTGTGACAAAATGCAGCATCACTTCATGATAAATGTCTTGGAGAGAGCAGGAATACAAGGAATAGACCTAAATATAATAAAGGCAACGTACAGAAAGCCAACAACCAACATTAAACTAAATGGAGAACAATTCAAAGCAATCAGCTGAAATCAGGAGCATGACAAGGATGACTACTCTCTTGGTATCTATTCAACATAATACTTGATGCTCTAGATAGAGCAAAAAGACAGCAAAGGAAATCAAAGGGATACAAATTGGAAATAAGAAGTCAAACTTTAACTATTTGCTGATGATATGATAGCTTACACAAGTGACCCCAAAAATTCTACCAAGGAACTTCTACAACTCATAAACACTTCACTAATGTATCAGGATACAAGAAAAAAAAATCAGTATAGCCCTCCTTTACACAGATGATAAAGAAATCAGGGCTGGGAAAGAAATCAGAGAAACATCACCCTTCACAATAGCCACAAATAATATAAACTATCTTAGAGTAAATCTAACCAAACAAGTGGAAGACTTGTATGACAAGAACTTTAAATCTTTGAAGAAAGAAATTGATGAAGGCACCAGAAAATGAAAGCTCTCCTATGCTCTTTTGTAAGTAGAATTAGCATAGTAAATATGGCAATCTTACCAGAAGCAATCTACAGATGCAATGCATTGCCCATCAAAATCCCAGTAAAATTGTTCATGTACCTCAAAAGAACAGAACTCAATTTCATATTGAAACACAAAAAACCCAGGATATCCAAAGCAGTCCTGTACAATAAAGAAACTTCTGGAGGCACCCACAATCCCTGACTTCAAACTCTACAACAGAGCTACAGTACTGAAAACAGCCTGGTATTGGTATAAAAAGAGGCAGTAGGATGAATAGAACTGAATCAAAGATCCAGATATTAATCCACACACCTACGAACACCAGATTTTTGGCAATGAAGCAAAACATAAAAAAAGGGGTAAAATATTCAACAAATGGTGCTGGCACAACTAAATATCAACATTTAGAGGAATGAAAATAGATCCATATCTATCACCATGCACAGAATCACGTCCAAATGGATTAAAGACCTCAACATTAAGCCAACAACACTGAACCTCAGAAAAAAGAAAGTGACAAGTATACTTGAATGCATTGGCACAAAGACCATTTCCTAAATATAATGCAATAGCACAGACACTGAGAGAAGCCACTAATAAATGACATCCTGAAATTGAGATGCTTCTGTAAATTAAAGGACATAGTCAAGAAGACAAAACAGCAGCCTACAGAATGGGTAAAGATCTTCACTAACCCCACATCAGACAGAGGGCTGATCTCCAAAATATACAAAAAGCTCAAGAAATTGGTCATCAAAAGAACAAATAATCCATTAAAATTGGAGTAGAGACCTAAACAGAGAACTCTCAACAGAGGAATCTAAAATAACTGAAACACACTTAAGGAAATGCTCAACAGCCTTATCCATCAGAGAAATGCAAATCAAAACAACTCTGAGAGTCCATCTCACATCTGTAAGAATGACCAAGATCAAAAACACTGGTCCCAACTTATGCTGGAGAGGTTTTGGAGTAAAGGGAACACTCCTCCATTGCTGGTGGGAGTGCAAACTGGTAAAGCCCCTTTAGATATCAGTATGGTCATTGCTCAGAAAATTAGGAAACAACCTACCTCAGGACCCAGCAATACCACTTTTGGGTATTTATACAAAAGATGCTCAATCATACCACAAGGACATGTGCTCAACTTCTTCATTGCAGTATTGTTTGTCACAGCCAGAACTTGGAAACAACCTAAATGCTCCTTGACTGAAGAATGGATAAGGAAATAGAGTACATTTACACAACAGAGTACTACATAGCAGAAAAAAAAATAATGATATCTTCAAATTTATGGGCAAATGGATGGAACCTGAAAGCTTCATATTGGTTGATGTAATCAAGAACCAGAAAGACAAAAATAATATTTACTCACTCATAAGTTACTTTTAGACAAAAAGCAAAGAAAACGAGCCTACAATTCACAAACCCAGAGAATCCAGACAACAAAGAAGACCCTGAGAGAGACATACATGAATCTAATCTACATGGGAAATAGAAAAGACAAGATTTCCTGAGTAAATTGGGAGAATGGAGATCATGGGACTGAGTAGAAGGGGAGAGGAGAAGTAAAGAGGGGAGTGGAAAAAATATATAACTCAATATAAACAAGTTAAAGAAACTGAAATAAAACATGTTAAAAAAACAGATCAGAAACTGCAGGAGAGGTAGGGTCAGGCAAAGACATAAATATATGAAGAAACTGTTTACAGTGACAGGTCTTTCTCCAGGGTTAGCACTAACAAAAGAAGCCCATGTGTGCAGATCTTATTGAAAACGTACAAGTAAACTGAAAGTTTTAGCCAGATTAAGATTAATCTCCTCTCCAAAAGTAAGCAGTCCTGTAGAAATCTTTGACAGTAAAAATTACCTAGGTAAACTCCATAATACAGAATTTAAGACAAAGAATTATCTGGGGACAACAAACTTCACAAGATTCCTGGTAGGTAAGATTTAAAGGGGGGCAAATTATTGGTATAGTTGTGTAATTTTTTTCTTTATTCTTTTTTTTCTGGGCAGAAGTGAATTGCATAGAGTTTTAACTAACATTATCTAAAATATACAAGTATCATCCTATATAGCATGCATATACACACAAAGACATACACACACAGACAAAGGGAGAGAGAGAGAGACAGAGAGAGTTATATGCCTTTAAAAACTGGTAGAATTTTTTATGAAATCTCACAACTAAGGAAACTATAACAAACAATCCATCAAATATTCTTTTAAATTTTGCTGAAGGAAATTATGCATCCTATGATATCCTTTGACAAATTTACCACCTAGTAGAATCTCATAAGGGAGCTCCAGATGGTTGAAAATTCAGGAACTACCTCATATTGCAAAATTATTTAGTTCATCCTCAATAGTCTCACTGTCTCAATTTCTAGCATTTCTCAGAAGTAAAAGCTCAAATTCTTTTGTGAGACTCCTGACAGACTCCGACCTATAAACAATATGTATCTGTATGTGTGTGTGTAAGTGAGTGAGTGAAAATTCAGGTTACATAATTTAAAAATAAAATTCTTATCCCAAAAAAGAAAAATGAGAGTATTGCATTGTAGTTTATCTTGATTCCACCACTTGGAAGGATGAAGCACAAAGATTATCACAAATTCAAGTTCAATCAAGGTTATATGGTGAGTTCTAAGTCAACCCATGCTACATATGATACAACTACTACATAAAATAAATATATAAAGAGACAAAAGTAAAATCAACCTTACATTTGTTTAACTATTTGGGAAAAATAAGCTTTGCACCTTTAGGATTCAAAGCTCATGGACGTTGATGTGTATTCCAAAGGGCATGCCAATTCTATCCCTGTTGCTTGCAAACTTCAGGGGTTCATTTGGGGCTGGCCCTGCTCAGTACCTATCACTTTCTCAGTCAGATTTTACATGTTCCTGGCACATCCAGCTTCCTACACTCTCTACTATAGCCATTGTTCATTGTCAGGATTCATGTATTGCCCTTACAGGGGTTCTCACAGGGCCTCTAACCCTGTTACACATTATCTGACTTCCAAGACTTCCCTTTTAAACTTTGGTAGATGCCTTTGTGATCCCAAAACTCTTGTATTATGCATGCCTGAAAATTCAGTATCACACGAATGACATAAATGGCCCACTTGGCACAAAAAAATGCCAAGAACCTTAGGTCCGTTCCTTCGGTAGTCTGGGTTACTGAACACGGATACACACTTTTCTAGAAGTTCCTATATGAACAAAGAATCCTGGATCTCTCTTCTCAAAACAAATACATTTAAAAGGTTGATTTCATTTTAAGCCTGAACTTAAGATGAGTGGAATCTGTCCAATTTCTGATATCTTTGGCATATTTCTTTCCATGTCAGTGAAAAATACTTGGATTCTTTTTGATGGTGCAAATCTTTTTAGAAATACACATTCTCTAGCCCCAATTTTAGTTATGCTTATTTTATATTAAAATTGCAAGTTTTTAGATCTCTGTATTCTGATCTTCACTCACAATTATCAGAGTAATTCTGGCTAAAATTATTCAGTAATAAAAACATCCCATGGGGCAAAAACTTCTCATCAAATCAAGTGGTCTATCACTTTTAAACTAGTTCCTCACAAAATCTTCAAGTATGAAAAAATGTATAGAAATTCTTTGCTAAAATATTGATAGCGTGTAATCTAATCCCTGATATAATTCTCATCAGAAATTCCCTGAGAATACATATTTTTCTCACTCTTTACATTCCTGCCAGCATTCTTTCTTTGGGGACCTCCCAATAAATCTGTGTTTTTGGTGTTTTTCTAGCCCACATCTCCAAACATTTCTAAACTCTTCCCACAACACTTCCAAAGTGTTCTGTACTTCACGGCTAGGTAGTAAGGTGAGAATCTTACCTCTCGGTGTAGATTTCCCCTCAGCCAGAATTTTATCAAGATGAAAACACAAATGGTACAATTTAAAAAGTAAAGTATTAGACTTAAGCTGTTTCCAAAAGTTTTAGTTAATGAAAGTTGGCAATATTGCTTCCAAGTTTAATAAGAGGAGGAACATTTTGGTGGAGAGGGCATGAGGGAGCAAAGCCACTACTGTCAGGAAGGGCAGGAAGAAGATAAATCCAGTGTAGGAGGCCAGAAACAATACACACCCATCGATCTCATATACTCAGTGTCCTATGTCCTCTAGTCAGGCCTCATTGTCCCAAGCCATCACCTCTCAATACTGACATTAGATTAAAAATTCATCAATGGATTAATTCATTGATGAAATCACAACTCAATATTCATTTTCTTCTGCAAAACCATGGATCTAAACATTGTTGCACTGGGAGTCATGCCCTTAATGTGAGCCTTTAAAACTCATTTATATAGAAACTACAGCCCATAGAAACACATGTGCACAGCAGAAACACTATCATTCCTGTCATTCAAATTTCAATAAAAATATCCTGAACTCTCTGAAAACATTCAGAATTATATAAAATTAAGAAACTGTCTATACACACACACACACACACACACACACACACACAAACCTATACAAAAAAGTCTTTATGTTGAACAGTTTTTAGGGTGTTCACTCAAAGAAATGAGAAGGAAAGAAAATCAGGAAATTGCATACTTGTGATGAATACTCCTCATTTTCAAATCATATTCAGCCCCAGAAGGAAACCAAGGTTCAGAAGCTAGGGCTTCTTATAGCAGGAATTGTGACCCAGATTTCCTGTCTTCCCATGTTTTGCTTCTTTCAAATTTCTGTTTTTTTTATTTTTCCATTCAAAAATTTACACTTCGTCCCCTCCTCCTGTTCCCATCCTACTTCCCCTTCCCCTTTCTCCCTCTCCCTCCATCCATAAGAGGGGGCAGGGTATCCTGCCTTGTGGGAAGTCCAAGGTCCTCTCCCGCCTCCATCCCGGCCTAGGAAGGTGTGCATCCAAATAGACTAGGGTCCCAAAAAGCCAATACCTGCAGTAGAAACAGGTCCCAGTGCCATTATCAACGGCTTCTCAGTCCACCCCCACTGGCAGCAACATTCAGAGAGTCCGGTTTGATCACATGCTCGTTCACTCCCAGTCCAGCAGGATTTGGTGAGCTCCCATTAGATCAGGCACACTGTCTCAGTGGGTGGACCAACCCCTTGCAGTCCTGACTTCCTTGCACATCTTCTGCCTCCAACCCCACATCAGACAAAGGACTGATCTCCAAAATATATAAAGAACTCAAAAATCTAGACATTAAAGTTCTAATTAACCCGATTAAAAAATGGGAAACTGAACTGAACAGAGAATTCTCAATAGAAGAATTTCAAATGGCCAAACACTTAAGGTCATGTTCAACTTCCTTAGCCATCAGGGAAATGCAAATCAAAACAACTTTGAGATACCATCTTACACCGTCAGAATGGCCAAAATCAAAAACACCAATGTAACCTTTGCTGGAGAGGATGTGGAGTAAGGGGAACACTCATCCATTGCTGGTGGGAATGCAAACTTGTGCAACCACTTTGGAAATCAGTGTGGCGATTTCTCAGGACATTGTGAATCAACCTACCTCAGGATCCAGCAATATCACTCTTGGGAATATACCCAAGACATGCCCAATCATACAAAATCATTTGTTCAACTATGTTCATAGCAGCATTATTTGTAATAGCCAGAACCTGGAAACAACCTAGATGTCCCTCAACGGAAGAATGGATCACGAAAGTGTGGAATATAAACACATTAGAGTACTACTCAGAGGTAAAAAGCAATGACATCTTGAATTTTCCATGCAAATGGATGGAAATAAAAAACATTGTCCTGAGTGAGATAACCCAGACTCAAATTTCAGGTTTTTGGGAAGCTTTCTCCCTTTTGAAGAAGCAACATAATAGTGTAGCTTGAGGTCAGGCATGTGTGATATTGTTAGAAAGTTCGCATAAAACCCATTCACCAGAAGGTGCAATTATTTGCCCTTGTGATCACTTTTTAAAACCAGGAACCAGGATTTGTCCTGCAATAGCAGCATTACATACTTTGTGTTCTTTGAGAATAAGTTGTTTGTCATGTATCAGCAAGATAAATATGAAAAATATGAATACTTAGAATATTCAAGATTATTTCAAACATTGAGAGAAAATGTACACGTGAATATATAAAAATTATTTCAAAATACATAAAAACACAGATTATGGAAGGATGATAAACACCATGTCTTTTCCTCCTCTGTCATAAGTATCTCATCATTACAATATGGACAATTTTTATTAGCCACACAAATTACTTATATAAAATTAGATAATTTCTGTTGAATTTATATTTTGCCCTGGTCAATTACACTTTGAAAAAAATCTTACAAATTATAAATGAATAGAAATGTTATTTTGTAAATTTTTTAAAGTTAATTTTAAAATTTCTGGCCCTAGAAATCTACAGTGTCTTAATTTTGTTTTATTTATAGTATACTGATTAGGAATAGTCATTTGTTTTTTCTTCTGAAAATTTCACGTCCTATCTGATTGCTTTTAAAAGACAGTTCCTCTATTGACCTTTATCTGTAAGAAGTAAGTCTAGACATGCTTCCTTTTCTTTGCTTGGACAAAGGAGAAAAAGATGCCTCCTAGCCGCACTAGATTATTAATTACCTGTGTTTGACACATACCATTCCTTTGGCAATGAACTACTAGACATTCAAAACATCCTTCCTAGTGGAATTTAATGTGATTGTTAATCCATTTTGCTGGCTTTTTACATTTCAGAATACCCAGGGATCTTCCAACTCTAAGTCACTGACCATTTTGCTCATGTTTACAATAAAGAAGAATCTTGGTCCGTGAAACATGTTACATTGTGAAACCATAGAGTTTGTGCTTTAATATTTCCATACAGTATTCCTTTACTGGCAGGAATACAGATGTGTGACAGTTACTTGGTCCAATACATGCTGGACTGAACGTCGGGAACCTGCAAACATGAGGCTAGGCTCATACAGAAACTAGGAGTTTAGAAATATTTCAACCCCCTTTAAGTCACTCGTTCATCATTAAATGGAGGAGTCAGAAGACACCATTTTTTTCTTTTGTCCTCAGTTCTAGTATTGTGAGACTCTGTTTTTTACATTCTAATCTGGAGGGAAAGACAGGCTTCCATACTTCTCTGTAGAATTTGATTGTATTTACTTCACATTCTATAAAATGCCCTAAATACATACTCTGAGTAAGAATTTGTATATATTGGAGCACACCAAGGGAGATCAATAACTTTAAGTATTTTCATAAAGTAAAAACATTACATTATTCCAAGATGCTCTTTGTAGATTTGCTTATAATCACAAGATAATCTGATTCAACAAAATAATAATATGCTGATTATATTAAACACTTGAAAGGTATTTAGAGTGACATAGAAAAATATTCACCATTTTATTAGAGAAACAAAAAGAAAATTTACATAACATCATGACTAACAATTACTTTCTGGTGCTGAGATAAAATACCATGACCAAAAGCAGCAAAAATAGTAATTTATTTTTGCATTGCAGTTTCAGAGGGCTGGATGTCCAGAACAGCAGAGGAGTAATGTAACCAGAGCAGGAAACTCAGAGAACCTATCTGAATCCTATGCATTATATGTTGAGTACACACAAGAAGTGAACAAGACTATAAAACCTCAAAGCTGCCCCGGTGATATGCTTTCTTCAGCAAGGCTGTACTTCCTGAAGTTTTCGTAACTTACTCAAACAACACCATGAACTACAGACAAACTATTTAAGTATATGAAATATAATGGAAGATTTTCTTCCAAACCATGACAATCAGTCTCTGACTCACACAGGCTCATGCTGTGAATTTCATGATGAAATATGTGCTCATAATTAAAAAGCTCAATAATCTTTAATAGATCATTAAAGATTGTTCAGATATCCAAAGTAAAAAGCCCAAAATCTCTTCACAGATTGAAGATCATCTCTTTACTTTGCTATCTTGTAAAACAACCACCCCAGGAAACAGGGAATGCAAGTAGGAAGTGGGGAGAGGTTATAAACCTTCCAAGCTGCCCAGGATGGTTTTCTTCTAGGAAAATAACACCTGCTAAAGATTCTGTCACCTCCCACAAAAGCACCATGACCCTATGGGAACAATTTCTCATAGAAACCAAAACACCTACTTAATAAAGCATGTGTGAAGAACAATAAAACGAAAATATTAACTATGATTGACTTTAGATGGAGTTTTATTCTAATTTTATTACCTAACTCTAAATTTTTCTGGTTTAGAGCTATTTTTATAACAAAAGAAATACATTTAAGAGCAGATTGTACCAATTACAAATGATACACATTATGCAGAAGCACTCAGGCAGAAAATAGTAACGATTTTTAAGTACTCCATATAACCCCACATCTTCACCAATCCCCATAGTTATTGAAAAAAGTTAATTTCCTAAAAGGGCATCTTCATTAACTTTAGTCTCACAGATCAGTGCTGGCCAACAACCCATGTAGAGATAAAGTCACTCTCAGAGCTAACTGCCCTAAATTCTGTGTCAGTCAGTTAGTAGCAGGATCGGACAAGGGTCTCCCAGTGTGAGCAGGGGTGTAGGAGCAGGGTGTATGGGGAGAACAGCTGAAGTAATTTTATCCTCAAAAACGAAAATGTCATATCTGATTATCTGTTAAAGTGGAATGAATAAGCAGGGATGCATGGTGATGACCTCTAGTTTTAGGTTAGCAATCTAAAATCTGAGACATTATCATGGTCTGACTGCAACTGACCCTCACTGCTCTTAGTCTATGATTCTGCTGCTTTCTTGCTGTCATGAGAGGATACAAGGAGTGGGAGCTACAGGGAACAGCTACATAAAGTCAGGTTACAGCCACGTTATGCAGGGCATAGCACATGTCCATTTGAACAAAAAGAACCTAGCAATACAGCAGAGCCAAGGGTTAGGAGTCAGTAGATATAGTATAAAGGTTTTTTAATTATTGATTTTTCATTGAAAGTAATTTTTTCATATAATATATTCTGATCACATCTCTCCTCCTTCATCTTGTCTGAATTCCTCCCCACCTATCTAATACTATGCCTATTTTTTTCCTCTTTAGAAGAAACATTCAAATAAAAACACAAACTTGAATAAAGCAAAGAAAACAGACAAACAGAAAAACAAACCAAGAGCATTACACATACATACACACACATATACACACACATAAACACAAACAAATAGAGGCTTTTAAGAATGATGCACCAACCAATCCCTGAATTAGAAAAGAATATGAATAAGTTTTTATTGCTCACAAATAAATGTTTACAAAGTACAAATAAGCAAGAGTGAGACAGAACTCTGGCACACGTAGCTTTGCACAGTGTTGCTTGATTATTGAAGACTGTCTTTCTCTCATTCTGTAATCATTGTCTTTCTTCATTAGAAAACCATCTCATGTTTAGAAGTTTGAAAAAATATACATATGACTTGCCTTTGAAAATAAATCTAAGCTGGCTGGTGGTGGTGCATGCCTTTAATCCCAGTACTCAGAAGGAAGGGCAAAGGTAGGTGGAGCTCTGTGAGTTCAAGGTCAGCGTAATCTACCAGAGGTGGTTTCATGACAGGATCCAAACCTACAGAGAAACCCTGTCTCAAAAAACTGAATTAAAAAATAAATAAATAAATTGGAGAAACAAAGTTATACTACTTGCCATAAAATTTATATATAACAAAATAAATAATAGCAGACATTCTTTTAAATTATAAAAGAAGATATATATATATATATAATGCAGAAAAGATGACATAAGAAAATAAGTGTATGAGAGAATTTTATGTGAATAGGCAATTACTGGAGAACCAACTTTCTGTCTGGACAGAGTGGCACACACGAGACACTTGGTCCTATGGTCCAGACATATATTTCAAAGAAGACTTCAACCCTAAGGGAGGAGAAAACATGGGGCTCTTTGGACAATTCAAGTAGCTGTTTCCATGAGCAAACTGCTACAACTATATTAATATTATGAGTTAGGGAACAGCCAAAATTTAGAGGAAGACTAAGTCAATGAAAGATGAATAAGCAAATAATTCCTTCAATCATCACTGGGATGTTCAAAAATATTGGAGATGATAAAAAAATCTCTGACTCTAGCAATTTTGAGTGGAAAATAAAATCTAAGAATTGGAAACAAAGGCAAAATTTTTACTTCTGTCAGTAAAGCAGACCCAGGAAGTAATCAGCTTCACTTCCTCTTAGATGTGAATATGTTCAGCCTATGTAATGAAAGAAAAGACAAATCTGCTAGCTTTTAAAATTAAATTAATTATTAATATTTACGTAATGATAATTGTGGGCTGTTTTGTTTTATTTTGGACGGTTGGTTGGTTTTTTCACTTTTGTTTTGTTTTGCTTTTCTCACCCAATATACATCAAGTAACAAAATGGTTTAAAATCCTTGATATTGTTTTTAGGTGTGAGCTACATGTAGGAGATAGCAGATGTCATAGAACAATATATCTAGGGAAGGATTGTGGGCCACAGTAAGTGCAAAGGTGTTGAAAGGGGCATTCTGGCAGGACACTGCTAAGGAGACACAAAGGTAGTGGTGGAGTGGCAAAGGGACACTGGAGAAAGGGTTCTGTATAAAAATAATATCCAGAATATATATTTCACAGTCTAGACAGCAGACAGAAAGTCAATGTCTCTGGAACAGAAACAGAAATATAGGTGATATTGGAGACAGAATGTAGCCACAAATAACAGAGGGTCTCAACTATGAAATGCTTCAGATTTGTTCTAAGTACAATAAAGAGCTTGTTTTAAGCATTTGATAGAGACCAAAGTATATCCAGATGGGTCGTAGTAGCTGCAAGAGAAAAATGTTCTGCTGGGAACCAAAGGTAGAATATGCAAAACCAAGCAAGATATTTGGTAATACCACTAAGATAGACTGGTGTTGTCTATACTGCAGGTATGTTTTGCAAGCAGAGCCAAAAAGACTACGAGAACTTTGGATGTGTACTGTAAGAGAAAGAATGGAGAAAAGCATCTTGATTTTGTCATCTGTTAGCAGTAACTAAATGTGCTACCTCAAATTTTTTGATGTATTTGGTAATCTTAGTATATCTGGCTGAAAAACTCTATTCTGTGTATTGTTTAGGTGGCTAGAGCACATCTTATCTGGTCCTCAGCCAGGGTAGTACAGACACCTGTGCTGGATGAGCATAATTCTCCACTTAGCCTTTTCTTGTGAGTAGTGAAGATTGTCATACTAAGGTGAACTCAAAGTAGCCAATATTCTTATGTGGTGACTTAGTTCAAGAAAGAGAAAGGAAGAAGGACATGATATACATCTGCAATTCCAAAAAATCAGAAAGCTGATCCAGGAGGACTCATGACTTGCAGAATGCCACATTCTTTCCATGAAGGAAAGTAACAAGAACTCTTGATGTGCAGAAGAAAGTAACTATTTACTGATGATCAGATTGCATACCAGACCTATTTTCTGAGTCTTCGGAATAAGAATCTGGACCTACATGGTTGTGTTATTGTGGCAGTGAAATTTTGTAGAAGATAGAAGAGGCTGTGAACATTGTTCAGGTCTGGGACATGTCAAAATTAAGATGTCTATGAAACATCTGAGTGAAGATGTCAAGTAGAGAGTTTAATATCAAGTCTGTATCCAGGAAAAAGGGTCTGGACTGGATGTTTACATTTGTGAATCAACAATGTATATATAAAATTCAAATCCTTGAGAAAGGGTGAGAAAAGAGAGTTGACAAGAGAGTTTCAAGCCCTTAACTAACTCTGCAGTTCTAATATATGAAGAATGAACTGGCATACTCAAAGGGAACAGTTATTAAGGCACTTTGAGAGGTATTAAACCAGTTAAAATGTTTTCAGTAAGAATATATTGAGTCAAATGTTCTTCAAAGTTCACGTAAACTTAAAATTCATTATGTACTCTGCATTGTAGAAGATATTTAAAAGTTTTGAAAAAAAGAAGCAAATCTTTATATCTGCCAAATTTAGTCTGTGGGTTGGTACATAAAAAAGTCAAAGAAGATGTACCCTAGAGTCACAGACTCAGGTGTTTTAAGACAGCTACAGCTATAGTGGAAGAGAGAATCTATTTACATTATCAGTTATCTAGGAAACTGAATTCCTTCCAGGATCAAGGGACTCTGAATATTCCCTTAGGAAATTGACACTGCCCAATGTAATCAACATAAGGCGGGGAAGATAATTGTAGTCTAGGTTGGAGTGATGGCTCAATGTTCAAGAACATTGACTGCTCTTCTAGAGGATTTTGGTTCAAGACCCAGCATCCTATATATCAACTAACAACTACCTGTAACTCCAGTTGAAGGAGATCTGATGCCATCTTCAGGCATCTACAGACATTACTTGTCCATGGTACTTACTTGCACATGGTACACAGACATACCTGTAGACAAACGCCTATACACATCAAAATAGATTTTTTTTAAAAGACAGGGATTCCCTGTAACTTTGAAGCCTGTACTTGAACTAACTCTTGTAGACCCAGCTGGCCTTGAACTCACAGAGATCCACCTGCCATTGCCTCATGATTGCTGGGATTAAAGGTGTACACCACCACTGCCTGGCTCAAAATAGATACATTTTTAAAAATTAAAGATAACCATTAATTTTGAAATTAAGTGAAAATATTTTATTTCTTTTTGCAATCAAAAGGTAGGTTGGTAAGCTATATCAGAGAGGATCTGAGTTTACCAATGTAGGAACTCAGATTAATTTACCAGACCACTTGTCATGAAGAGGACAGCAACCCAGTTAAGAAAATACTGACAAAAATGTGTTATTATTCTCAAAAATTGTATCAAATTTTAGACACAAATTGATCTGAAAGAGTCTTGTACACTTTGCTAAGAGAAGGGCAGAGAGTAACGTTTAACCTGGTATCTGCAGTGTGTTAGAAGGTGGGACACAGTTGGAGTATATAGGATAGAAGGTAATAGACCACAAATACCTCAGAGAGCAGATGTTACTGCTCTTCCATCCTATTGTGTGTTATTGACATTTATGTGCAAATCAGCATTTGTAGCATTCATATGTGCCAAAATTTATCTTGACTGGTTACCACATGACTACATAGAGTTATATTAACTCTAATATCTTCATTTTTAAAAGAAGAACAAAGACAAATGACTCAAGAATTGTGTAGTGAACAGGACTGATGATTGAGATCTAAAGCCAAGATAACTTAGTGACTGATGGTCTATTTCCCCACTTTTCACACCAGAAGATGATCTGTAGGATTTATCAGCAGTTAGCAAGTAACTAAAAATAGAGACAGCAGTGAAGCCATTGGTTACTTTTCTTGTGTTCTTTTCACATCCTAGGTTCAGAATGTTGATGAGCAAATGCCAGGTTGAAAACAATTGAATTTGAAAGTATTTTTAAAGAATTGTTATTAGTGTTGGTGTTGTGGTTTAATAGAAATGTCTGCATAGCTCTGTATATCACTTCTACTGTGGAACTGTGAAGTTCATTCTAGGGTTACATTGGAGAAAGAAGATGCCCCCAATCTGCTGTGGTCTAATGTAGTTCCCATCCCCATGGAAGACCCATGAAGTGTTTTTTAAAAAGTGTTTTAGGTTCCCAAGAGAGTATTACAATAGTTAACAATCTTTTTCTTTTTTTTTTTTTTTGCCAGGAGGTGCTTTTGAAGCCCTTTCTTTCTGTCTTACTATAGTTACATCCTCTGGCAGAGTTATGAAAGAACACTATCCACTATCCAAGGGATATGAGCCCTGCAGCCTCAATTTCCAATGAGGCAAAAGTCATGACTGTGAGTGTTAAAAAAAAACTCACTGAGCTTCTTCGCTGATCCCACAGCCATCTATTAATCTATCCCTGGGGACAGCAGTGCAGATGTGGTAACTGCAAATGAACCTTACCGAGGAACCTGTGTAGCCCTCAGCAGAGATATCAATTGGGCATGAAAGCCCTTGAAAATGGTGTTAGAGGAGGGAGAAGGAAAAGCTACTTTTTATCAGAAAGAAATTGAATTCACTGGAGAGGTATTCTACCAAAGTAATGAACAAGCTTGGTTTTCTAGGAATTGAGGATTAGTTTGAATACTTAATGATCATCAAATAAATACAGGAAGAAAGCACAAATGTTCAGAAATATTAAGATTAGATGCATGCTTTCCGTGATTATCATGTTCTTTGTATTTTTAGCCTTAAATATGAAGAAATATAATCAATCCTTTTTCTATTTTGCTGTTAGTAAGCTAAAAATGTTAATGATGGCAATTTTGCACACAAGAAGGTTTTAAGGATTAAATGTGCTAAAATGCATTTTTCCATATCCTAAATTGTCCTTGTATCACAGAAGATGCTAAGTAATGTGCATTATTATTTTCACATTGGAACATGTTCTATAAATTGGTTATTCTAGAGAATTTGAACACTTCCATCCTTTTGTAAACCTGAGTAAAATTTTGTGTTTGCTATCAATACAACCTGCGTAAATACATATTTAGACATCATTCTTTTTCTTCCTTAGCGCTACAACAGACATAGGTTAATTATAGCCCTCTCACATTCTCAGACCTAAGAAGGTTTTAGAGTTCCTGTCAGCACATTGTTCCCAGTAGCCATCGTCAATTAATCAGAACTGACAAGAAAATTAGAGCTTCTTTGACCTGCCAGCTTTAGAGCATGCCAGCTCTTTGGGAGATTGCTGTTCTTATTCACGGCTTCCCAAACGATCCGCTTACAGTCTGACCCAGAGCCTTTCTTTACCACCGACCTCTCAGTGTTGCTGACAGGACAGGACTAAACAAGGAATGATCCCTATAATCCATTTTATCACTATGTTCTTGCAGGTTGTCATGACTAGAAAAATGGTGTGGTTGGTACAAGAATCAACCATGAGTGTCTGTACCAAGCTTTGGTATTCTAGTATTTTGGGTTTTTATTCAAGACGAACATCAGTGTCTGCGCAGAGCTGAGGAAGTCAGTGCTTATCTTACACCATGCTAGACTTCAAAAAAAATTGTTTTATTTTGTTTTGTTTTTCTAAGGAAACTTTTGTTCTTCCAAAATGGTTATCTCCTGGAATGAAAGTCCTGAATGGACAGCACAGGATCTTGAGACAATTTTGCTTTTGTTTGTTTGTCTCAAGTTTAAACACAAATTCCAACTATTAGCACTTCTCAACTAATTCAACCACAGTAACCCACTAATACTTTTTCTGTACACAAGAGCAGCTTCTCTTTTTGAAAATGTCTTTGTCAGTAAAGCAGTTTCTAAGCAGACTGATAAAAGTGTGTTATAGTTTAATACATGAAAGACACCAGATAGAAGAGATTAAAAACACTTTTTAGGTGTTTATCTTTTTTGTAAGACATCATTGTTTTCTCATTTTTCATTATTTACAAGGAAAAGCTTGTTTAAATAAGTGCCTTGGAATAAAGAATGTGTTCTGTGTTTACGAATAGAACGCAAAAATTGATAATAATATACAGTCTAATTTAAAACATCATACTATTTTTCATCGTTAAAATTACTTTAGCACATTAAATTAGCACACAACTAATAAGCAATCATCTAAAATATAACTCAGAGTGACCTGGACACCAGTATCTAACTTATGAGGTCAGGTTGACTGAAGATAAGCTAATATGGTAGTTGTATTATTTTCATCTTCATAGAGGATCAAAGAGTAGCTAGAAGTATTACTTTGGAATGACTCCTATGGTTGTCTAGGTTTACAACATGTACTTATTGATCTGTTTTTAATTTATTTAGTCCTGTGAGTTGGGTTCACCGTTATTTTCATTTTGTGGATGAGACAACTGAACCACAAAGAAAAGTTCCTTACTTTTCCAAAGTCACATAGTCAGACTAAAATTAAGCAAATGGCTTCTCGAACCTGTGTCCTACAGGTCTTTACCATGTCCATATTAAATGTCACTACTCAAGGGAATGGATCAGATACTAATGTCCAGTACCTGGCATGTAAACTGTAAGATTCTGTCACTATAAAAAGTATTTTTCACTATGGTAGTACCCAGTTTATAATTTTAAGTACTTATAAAATATTTTAGTTTCATAGAAAAGCTATAATCATTCAAAAATGTTTCAAATTGTTTCTATAAAAACACACTAAGAAGCAAAACTTAAGAATGTGAGAAATCAAAATACCATCCAGACAATGAGAAATCGGATAATTGTGATTTATGCACAAACCATGTACACAGAAATAGTAAAAGACTAAGAACAAAAAGTTACACTGGATATAGATTTTGAGTGAACACAAGTATTTTAGGACTTTGACCTTTATTCTGTAAGTAATGAAAAAGGTCAGGGGCTGCCAAAGGTGTGAAAGTTTACTGGCAAAGCATTCCTACGATTCGTTGTTAAATAATACATTAGATAGGATGGGGCATGCTTGTAATACTTGCATTGAGGAAGCTGAAGCTAGGAGAATGAAGATTTCAAGGACAGTCTGGGGAACAAGATAACATCCTGAATCAGAGAAAGGAATGAATAATGGCACAACTATAGGTACTTGAATACAGTGACTTAACACTTTTGAGCAGGCTACAGTCTTAGCAGAAACTTTGCATTCACACTGTACTTGTTAATAAATATGGTTATGGATAGCGCATTGCACCCTTCACTATGATTTTCAGAAAGTGCTCTGAGCATTGTAATGAGGTTGTAGAGGTGTATCTGGACACAAGAAGACAGTTCTACTGATATATGTTATTCTAGAGAATACTGAAGGATGAAAATCTGAGAGGGTGAGTAGATAAAAGCCCACATTAAAGCTGAGGATCATTTGAAGAGTGAATATTAAAACAAGAGGTTTAAGAAGAGAAAGAAAATGTCTTTTGACAACAGAATTTACCAAATTATGAAGATCTTCTGAAAGCAAGTGAAAGCTAGACAGGAACTCTGAGAAAAAAATCCAGTATTTCTAATTCATTGGCTTGAGTGGGTGAGTGTTGGGATTTCGAATATATACAAGGAAGATCATAACAAGAGAACATGAATTTCAGTTGGAAACTCTCATGATATAGGCTCTTAGCAAATGTTTGGTAGGTGCCCATGATCACGAACCTTGGAAGCAAACAATGTGAGGGAACAAATCTCAAAATCACCAGTAAAAGTGAGACATGAGAAATTGTGGTTTCTCAATAGAGAATATGAACATTGATCTAGAAGAAGCAACAGTGCAATAGTGACATGTTATTAAGGTAGAATGAAGTAGAAATTCAGGGCAGTACATCACAGGACTAGAAGTGGAAACTTTAGAGAGAGAACTCTTGAATTCAACTCTCAACAATGTATTGGCTGTGTGATTTTGAGAAGATACTCATAGTCTTTTTTGCTTCTTCATATTGATAATAAGAATTACTTCACAAAATATTAGAAACTTTAAATAAGTCAGCAATTATGAAGCATTTTAAAGATGACTATTTTTATTAAATATAAATTTATTTGTGGTTAATATAGTTTTAATCTCTTTAATTCTCCTTATTGATCTTAATTCTGTGCTCCACTTTAGTTCATTCCAATTGCCCAGTTTTTTTCTTCTAAAGGCTATGGTGCTTTTATTTTATTCTATTTCTAAATTCTCATGGGCCTGAATAAAGTATTAAATTCACCACCTCCTTCTTGAGGAAACTGAATCTTAGGAAAGATAAAATCAAACTCTTTGTATACAAAACAATTACTTTATAAAATCTCATAGGCAGGTTCTCTCTGGGCATATCACAATGTAATCACCTGTTCCTAAGCACTAAATTGAGAAACAACTTTTCTCTAAAGTGATGTTTCTCATAGATTTTTTCTTTTGTATTGTCTCATCCAGTTTTCAGAACTAAAATGATATTTTTATACACTTTGGTAGTTTGTGTTCATTGTCAGTGGTCTCTCTTTAGCATAGACTTATACATAGCATCCTGATGTGGGAGGTCCTTCTGTAGATGTGTTGCTTTTATTGGTTAATGAATAAAACTTTTTGGGCCTATGGCTTAGCAGAGTAAATCCAGGCTGTAAGAGATATAGAAAGACAGTAGGTGGAGTCAAGGAGAGGCCATGTAGCTGCCAAAGGAGGCAGACACCATGTAGCTGCTCAAGAAGTAAGAGGTAACAAACCACGAGCCTCATGGTAAAATACAAAATAATAGAAAAGGGTTAATTTAAGAGTTAGCTAGAAATATGCCTGAGCTGTTGGCCAAACAGTGCTGTAATTAATATAGTTTCTGTGTGATTATTTGGGTCTGGGCAACTGGGAAACTAACAAGCAGTCTCCTCCTACAGCATCCAGTCAGTGCTAGAAACTGTGTAAGCTTCTCTAAGCAAACAATTTTCTATTTTCACAATTGCACCTTAAATGCTTAAAGGTATATGTCATATAATTGGGCACCATGAACATGGACAGTATTTCTGACAATGCAAGACTAGAGACATTGATTCAAAATCCAACTAGAACAATAACATGTAGCTTTGCTATAACAGGCATTTACATACACATATATGCATATATGTATATATAACATATAATATATAGCAAATATTATAACATATACTACATAATATATATTAGGCATATATGTGTGTATATATGCATATAATTTTTCTGTTGTAAACACATTTCCATCCGAGCAGTACAATATTTTACCACATCCATATAAAATCAAAGTTTGAATATATAACTAACTATTATATTAAAAAAGTTCTCATATTTTATAGGCTTGAATCCAAGGAGCCATTCCTGTCTGTTGGGTAAGTATACATCTAAATATTTTAACTATTTTCATTTTAGTTTAAATTAAAAGCAACTGCATAAATGATATTTCTAGTCCCCTAGCATCATATTAACAGTCATAGTTTGTCACTTCCCAAAAAAATTATAACTTTTTTCCATATGGACTTAACTGGAACACTCCTGAAGCTATTTTGTGATGTCATACATTCAGCTAACTGATGAATAATGAGCCTTCTGTCTCCTATTAAGTTGTCCAAGTGTTTTGGTTAGGACTGTTATTGTTGTGAAGAGACACCATGACCATGACAACTCTTATAAAGGAAAAAAATTAATTGGGGCTGGCTTACAGTTTCAGAGGTTTAGTCCATTATCATCATGGGGGATGGCATGAAGGCAGACATGGTGCTTGAGAAGGAACATCTTGTTCCACGGACAACAGGAGGAACTGTGCGTCACACTGAATGCAGCCTGAGCAAAGGAGACCTCAAAGCTCATCCACACAAAATTTCTCCAACAATGCCATACCTATTCCAAAAATGCCACAACTCCTAATAGTGCCACTCATTCTAGGGGCAATTTTCTTCCTAACCCTACAGTTAGTTCTGATGAGTATTCTGTTCATCCATGAGAGAGAAACTCAGATTGATTTTGAAAATTCCTCTAAACTAGAGATTTGACATTCTTATTCTTTCTACCCATTATTACTATTTCTTTTAAATCTGCTCTATTCAGTGTTTCTCCTTCCCCCTTCTGAGGTTCTCTCTGAATTCTTCATAACCTTAGCATACTAGGCTTTCATTTTCTCACTCACATCCCCAGCCTCTGTGACTTACAGAGATGAGAAGTCCTAAGGCAGATCAATAAAAAGGTAATACTTACCCTCTGGTAAGATATTGTCTTAGTGATGCTGTATGTCCCAATAATAATACAATTTTGGTAAGCAAAAGCATATACCATTCCCAGATTGTTAGTACTAAGAATACTAGTACTAAGAATAACAAAATCATGTTGTATTTTGTCTGATGTGTTAAATAACCATTTACTCTATATACAAATATCCTATGAAGGAACTTCACATGATCAGTGAATGTATTATGGTAGATGTATTAAAAAGATGAAAACTAGTGTTATGTCATATTTTATTAGGAGAAAAGTCTTATTCTGCAGCTTGTATGCTAACTGATCATTCTCATATAATGGGGATAGCCTTCAAAACATTCAGATAAACTATTTTTATCACTTTGTTCACAATTCTAGAGTATTCCCATTATCTACTGAACAACGTGGTTAAAATTCTCTTTCACTCATCAATGATTTTCAGTGTGTCTTTCACCACTTGAAAATCACAGTAGTTGTTAAGGAAAGTGAAAATGAAATGCATGGTTTTAATGTAGAATTTCATGAAAAATGTAAGTTCGAGTTGGTCTGATGATGAAAAAATCACAACAGAATACTTTTGTCCTTCTTTGATGATCAGCCCCTATTGTTAAAATCTCTAACCCCAAAGAAATCTCATTTGAATTCATACATATCTGCCCTCTAGTCAAGAGTGATGAAATATCTTTGCTTCATGCCTCACTTAGTAACATTTCTTTGCAGCCTTTTCTGTTCTCTTTACTTTAGATGGATCCATCTTTTTCACTGTACACTTTTCTTAAACAAAGGCCGATTCTAAATAGTCTTTGTTTTAAGCTTATCAAGAGTTTAGTGCTCAACATTTCTGCCAGGAGACTAAACTACCCAAAATAAGCGCAATGTATAAATCAGGAAATATTCAAGTTGGGAATATTAGCATGACACTAAAAATGTATTGATGGTTTCTGCATACCTCTTAAAAACAAAAGGTTTCTTCTGATGGTATATTGTTATTTACAGATGAATATCTCCATTTCCCTATGAGATATTTATTTTTAATAATATTTCCCTAAAGTATACATGTATCTTTCTCTTTCCTCTGTTTAATAACCTCTTATGAACAAAAAATACTCATGAACCCAGCAGACACCAGGAACTCTGAAAAAAACACATGTTTGTATTTATGAATTAATACTTAATCACACAATGAAATAAATAAATGCATCTGTACAGTTCATATATTTATTGAAACATGGGAAGCAATGTTACATTTGCTTTCAATATGTTATATTTCAAAATGTTACTTTGCTTTCAATAAAACCCATGTGAATTATGTTAGCTAAAAAGCATTATAAATATTGCATATTTTTGTCCATCATCTATCAATATATAAAGCATCTGTCAATATGTGTTCAAAAAAGCATCCTTGGCTTTCTTTGTCTGTAATAGTTGCTGTTAGCTGCATTCATTTAGACAATTGCTTAAACCCCCATGCATTAAGTTCTCATATAAAAACTGAAGATTAAACAAGATATTTTGAAGTAAACACTGATGACTATTCTTGACTCACAAGAATTGTTTAAAAATGTCAACTTTTCCGACAGTTCTTCAGGGTATATGACCAATTTGCTTAAAAACTCAATCAGGTATCACTGCAACTTCCTTGAGTCACTGTGACTTCTCTGAGTCACATGTAGAAGCCAAAAATAAATAAATAAATAAAAGAAAGATATATATATGTATATATATATCCTCACATAATATGAATAAATAATATAAATTCATATTATTACTTATATGTAGATATGACTTTAGATAAAACATATTAACATTATTACTCATCTCGCTTTCTTTGCAAGATAAATGACTGGTTTTTAAAACATCTTTGAAATGTTAAATTTCAGAAAAACTAGTTAAACTTTGGTTTTCCAATGCTTTGCTTATTAAGACATTAAATAAATAGTGATTGTGGAAAAGAAATGGAGAAAACAAAAGTCAACTTTGCTTTTAGAACAATAAGAACAAAATGGTTTTCCACAGAAAGAGTATAAGAAAAAACTTATTTAAACATAGTCTTGCCTTTAAAAAACTTTTCCATGCTCTTCTAATGTAACACAAATATAAGGGGAAGCATCCATCTTGGTTTGTGAAATTTAAGGTTCACACTGTAAGCAGAGAATAACCTTTCTGGAAAATCCATACATTTTCCTCAGGTGCCAAGCACTGTGACTGTTGACACTTGCAGATGCTTCTTGCAAAATGGTCCCTAACCATTTGCAATCTTGATACTGAATTTAGATATTCAGTATACTTCAGCTGTTATAAGAACTCTGTTAAACCTTGAAATACTGACTGAGTTCAAGAATTGTTTTGCTATCCCAAGTTTCATAGACAACCTTAGTCTACAGGTATTATACATCATGATACTATTGGATCTGTGTTTTACGGGTCAAAATTCTTTGAATAGATTTCCTTGATCTGAGTGCCATATTGGAATTTCCTAGATAGCTAACTTGGAAAACTGGTTAGCTCTTAGTGAATCTTTTTTCATTTTATGGTAATCTATTATCCATATGGTTATGATCAATAAGTCTCCCTCATATTATTAAGATAATATTTGACAAAGAGTGAACAGGAAATAAATACCAATTTCTATTAATATTTTGTGAAATGATCAATGAAGTCATCAATCTTTCCCAAAGAAGTAAGTTTTAGTGAATCATAGAAATTCTAAGTGTAAAATCCAAGTGTCTGAATATTATAGAAGGACAGTAATAATAGTGAATAATGGGAAGAGAAGTTCCCAAAGAATGAAATCAGCAAGACTTTTTTATTGGCTGCTTATGATATAGATAGTCTCCAAATAATACAGTTGAGAAAATTTCAAACAATAGCATAAAGAGATGAAGACAAATCCAAAACAAATATATCAGATGTATGCAGAGCATAGATTATCATTTTCAATTTTTAAAAATTTTTATTTATTTTTTAATGTGTCTTTTTTAAAGATTTATTTATTTATTATGTATACAGTATTCTGTCTGCATGTATGCCTGCAGGCCAGAAGAGGGCACCAGGTCTCATTACAGATGGTTGTGAACCACCATGTGGTTGCTGGGAATTGAACTCAGGACCTTTGGAAGAATAGGCAGTGCTCTTAACCGCTGAGCCATCTCTCCAGATCCTCATTTTCAATTTTTATAATAGAAGTACAGCAGTGGAAAATTATTTTGATTTCAAGTTTTCATCAAGGCTCAAAAAAATGTAAAAGTAGAATTGTACAAATGTGTGCTAATCATTTAAGAATTGAGAAGTTTTTTAAATTTGGCATTGTAAATTTAAAACCATTGAGCAGAAAATTAGGAAAACTTTCAAGACACAAATGAAATCTATATTCCTGTTTAAGGAAAGAAATCTTTTAGTATTTTTATGTGAAGAATGGCTTTCCTGGGAGAAAACATTGGGCAGGTGGCAGGAAAGAGGTTACTGTGCCAAGTATAGCATTTATTAGTAAGATTAAGATTTACAAAAAGACAGGAGAAACCAAAGACTGCAGAATTTATACCAAAGAGTGAAGTGTTCAGTTAGTAGGTGAAATGAACCCATTTTAGGGTGCATGGTCATGGGCTTGCCTTTTTGTTACAGCTTAAGAATTACATTGTCTAAAGGAGGTCATCATAAGATCACTTCGAACTAACTACAGTACTTTAGACATAAAATATAATATAGAAATGACCAAAATAACAATGAAAAGTGCCTACTGCAGTCATGTTCTTTCAGAGTGTCAGAATAGGCAAGTGTCAGAATGGTAGTTGGTTTCTCTGTTGTCCTGTAGTGGGCCATGTTGACAATCTAAGCTATAATTCAGCTGCACTATAGATACTGAGAGAAGGTTAATAAGCTATTGCCCTTAAGGTTTAAACATAACCATCTGGAATCACTGATGGGCAACTCAGTGCTTTTCTTTTGATAGTGTAAATGTAATTTTCTATACCTCTCCAAGGAAAACAGGAATAAAGAGATAAAGCCAATTTTCTTCTTCTACAAATCCATTCTTGTTGTTTTATAGACTCAAACAACACTACCACAAAATTAATGATTTCCTTAGCAACTGCACTTACCTCATTCTTTCCCAAGGCCCTCAGGCTACTTCTCTAGAGAGTACACAAACTTTCGACAGAGCTATATTTGCCATATAAAGCAGTTGTGCTTTCAGGTCTGATGTTCCAACTGTAATTTCAATTTATCAACCTGCTACTCAGCTAAATGCTATAAAAAAAACATTTGAAAACTTAAACCCATCATTTATTTCTGCACCTGTCAATGACACTCTTCTGTATTTGTCAAAATCATTTAAATTGCACCATGATGGCATATAAAATATTACCAGTAAATTGGGCAATCAATCATGTGTGTGCATATTGTGACAGTAGTGTCTTGAAAACATGGGCCCCGGGACCCATTTAAAAGTTGCAGGAACTCATTACTCTTTAGTAATAAAACACAGTAGAAGCATCTTAAAGAATCTTCTTCAGTCTCCACAAATAAAAAATGTTGTAGGATATAGAGAAGCTGATTGTGAGTGAAATGGCTTTTATTGCTTTGATAAAGTTTTCTCCTCTGGTAAAAAGAAATAATTACAGATTATAGTAGAAAGGAATATAGTTAAGTGGAGATAGGAAAATGTATAGGGTCATTAAACAGATTTATTTAAGTACTTTTTGTAAAGGAAACAGTGGTGTACTACTTTATAACCACTGATATTTCACAACAGTATTATCAGCACTGTTACTGCTGTGTAATTTGTTCATATAATAAAGTTTCACATTATTTCACAATCCATATTAGTTTCACTTTGAGGTTAGGTATTATTGCATAGCATAAGAAAATTCTCTCTCACAAAAATTGACATGAGAATGTTGTTCATCATTGGCGGAAGACAGAGAAAGAGAGAGAGAGAGAAATTGAGAGAGAGAGACAGATCTGTTCAATAACGAAATCCATTCGACCCACTAATTCAGTCAGTGTATATTATATGCTATGTGTTTGTTTATGATAAAATATTGTAAAAATGTAAATTTAAATAGCATTGGCCAAATAATCTAACTTAACCTCTAAACTCCAGTTTGTAGTAGCCCTTACCAGATAATAACTTTAAAAATTATTATAGCTAACAGAAGTGGAGGCCTTGGGGAAACTTGTACCATATAATAAATCAATTCACAATTTATAGACAGCAAATTCTCATATACAAAACATAGGAAGCATATTTAAATATATAAGATCTTACACGAGAAGAACTAACTAAATACAGTTATGGAATCAAATGTAGAATAGTCAAAGCTTTAAGATGAGGACAAAGTTATGAACATTGCTTCCCTACTGCTACCCTACCAGCACGTTTTCTTGGGTTGTGAATTAGTTTGCTCTTGGGCTGATTTATTTTTAGTTTTTTCCTACAAATTTAGCTATGTTCTTACCATGAGGTTTCCCACCAACCCCTAATCATAAGCTTTTTAAAGTATAGGCTACATTGGAAAAGGTGGTAACGTTACATTAATAATGACACAAATACTGTATATGAATAATATATTTTAATGTCATACATAGAACTAATACATGAAAAAAAGATCCCTTTGAGTGAAAAAAAGTCATTTCCATTTATTTCCTAGAAAACATTTACAAGGATAAAAAGTGAGAAATAAAGAGGATTTCATTCGTTTAACTACCTTAAATTCCTGTAAAAGAAAAGAAAACTAGTAAAGCTCATGTGAAAAGATAATCTTCCTCCCACTTTCTAAACAGCTTGGAATACATGTACAACCAAATATCCTCCTCAGTCATAGTTTATTACATAAGTCCTTTCTCAGGAACATAAATAACAATCCCTGAACAAAGTCACAAAATCAGTTTGCTCTTTACTTTTGGTAGCCAGTGATTGCTGGTTCTCATGTAGGTACAATAAATGCCATTGCTCTTGCTATTGTAATATGAGCTCCTGAGATGTGGTAATATTCCATGCTGTTGGACATGGAGCCTATCCTGAGGCTTCTGTGAACGAACTGGTAATTTAAGGCAGTCTTCTACACTTCATGATCATTGAATCATCATAAATATCTAAGTAGTCCAGTTAATTTTTCAGGAGACCAATCACATATTGGGAGATATTGATTGTTTTTGAGGCATTATGAGTTGCACATTTTCAACATAAAATTGTTAAGAAAATTTTAAATTCTCAATTCCAAATGATATTTTGCTCATTCAACAAAGAAGGACTGATTTTTATTTCATCAATCGCAAGACATGGCCTTTTTAGTACTGCAAATAACATTTTCAAAGTACAGAAATAATTTTGATTCAAAAAGATTTTATACTGAATTCTGCAAAACAAGTTAGCTATCCTAGGATAATTGATAACTGTTAAATAATTAGCCAAAGCCAGTGATTACTTGTGCTTTAAGAACTTTTTATGGCATACACATACACAAAAGGAACTTGGGGGATAACATTCATCAGCTATATTTTGTCAGTTTCTCACTGATAGATATTAAAATAGAATGTTACAGATTCATAGGAATCTTGTTCTCCTGGATAAAATTTTTCCTAAATCTCATTCAAAACATGTCATCAGGCACTGCATGCCACATTCAACTCTGAAATGAATAGTATGACTGTGGGTTAATGCAACAGTGGACAACTCTTGATTACAACTTTCCCTTAACATTAATGAGAAAAATGTAAAAGATGATAATACTTTTCTTCCAGATCCTGGCTAAATTATCATATCATGAAGGATAAGTATTCAAATGAAGTATGTTATAACTCACTTAGATTCTAAAAATCTTAAAAGACCCTTTAAAAGTGAACCGTTCTAGGGAAGCAATTTAAAGGAAATCTGTAAATCATGAGCCTTTGATTGTCCATATCAGTCTCAGCGGGGCTGAGGCAGGCTATGCACTCAAGCTAGTAAAGGAAAGCTGCCAAGTCACAGACAAGGGAGGGTTCCATACACAAGCAACCGTTCCTGCTTCTGTTTCTCAAGCTGTCATCATGGGATTTAAAGCTCAGGAGAAAACATGCAATAATATAGCTAGCCTTTGTGGAAGGGACAGCTACCTAATTTCAGTAAGTACAACAATTTATTGTTTTATGGGGACTGAGTGTGTGAAAATGTTAGGTTATGATAGTAGTGGCTGCTGACACAAACCCAGGAGACAGGAATTATCTTCATCCATATTGTGAACAACTGAATCCAAAGCTCTTACTACAGGATAATTTATTGGACAATGTACACGTTTATATTAACAACATCAGAAGAATGATAGTAAAATATATTTAGATACGTACCTACTATGTTCTCCTTTTCTGTAGTTCATATTATTTTGAGAACATTCATAATTATTTAACACATAAATCTCCAAAGTACAAAACATTGTTTGAAAATAAGAAGTGGTTAATTTGATATTATTTCATTCTTTAGTTCTACGTTACTGTGTGTGTTCATGCGTGTGTGTGTTTATGTGTATATACATGTGTGTTACATGTGTGGATATATATTTTAACATGTGCATGTTGTGGGGCACATGCCTGTGGGTACCCACTCATGTGAATATGTCTGCACATGAAGGTCTAAACCATCCTCCACTGCTTTTTCATTCTCTTTTCACTAAGTTAAGGTAAATTCAGAGTTCACCATGTGGGCTAGTCTTGCCAGCTAACTTGACCTATGAATCCCTTTTCTCTGACCTCCTGTGGCTGGAATTATAGGTAGACTGTCATGCCCATGGGGAACTTAATGGCATTTTGAAAGGTTTTGGAATATTTGAACATTTGTACAACAAGCACTTCATTTTATTCTAATTGAATGTCATTGACAGGATTTTGATCTTAACTTCAAAATATCAGTGCAGTTATATGTAAATGTCATTTTTTAATGCCAGGTCTCCTGTACTTATATTGGTTAAAGTGATGCAAATTCAGAAAAGCCTACATATAGACAGTTTTATCAAAAGTTGAACGTTTACTAGTAAAAGACATATGTGCATGAGCAGAAGCAGCTGCAGCAGAGACTTTCACAGTAACTACAGAGCTATTGGCACAAAGAATTGGGTTTTTTTGTCGCATAATAGGGTCATTAAGGATTATTTGCAAAGCATCAGCCTTGGGTCTTATTTATGTAATATAGGCTTTCTCATGCATGGTATGTTATATGTAGCTTTACATACAACATCATCTAATATGTGTCCCATTAGCGTCTTTCTCTTTACCCAAGGATGTTCATTCTATTATTAGAATAAACTACAAGTCACTTACAGACATAATGGTGCCTCTGCTGATGGCAAAAGAGACTTTCTCAAGATTTCCTATTTGCCCTCTTGCTCACTTCAAATGCTAATTTCATAAAACTTTTCTAATTAGGATCTTTAGGACTTCATTCTCTGACTTAGACTCCTGTTTCAATATGGTATTACTTAGTAACTCCTGAAAGAAACCTGCTGAAGAGCTGTGGAACTGCTATTGCTCACAAAGCCAGTCACATTTATTCTCTTTCCTGGAGACAGACTGGTCAAAAGGAGCATAAGAAATATTGAATGGAAACTGACTGCAAACAAACAAACATGGCCATATGAAGGAAAGTGTTGACGGCATTCCGACTTATTTTCACACTTCTTTTCTTCTTTTCAACCTCTTATTTCTCTACCTTTGTCTCCTTAATTCCTGTTCCCTGATTCCTTTCTCCCACCTTTTTTCTCTTTTCATTTCTGTCCTTTTCTAAGCTTTCTTCTCCTTCAATTTGTTTTGCTCCTATCCACTGTTCTCCATTCCCTTTGCTCCTGCATCAGTCTTTCTTATTCATTGTCTTTGGAGTTGCTTTCAACTAGGAAAGATTTTAATTTCACCATTAAAAGGAAATATATACATATATGTACATATGTGGGTATGTATGTAAAGCGTTTGCTAATTACTGGAAGCCATAATGATTCCTAACACTTCAACTTAACCTTTTGTTTCGTAGTCAAATGCTACAAAATAACAAGAAGAGCAAACAAACCAAAACAAACAAACAAGCAAAGAAACAAGCAAAACAAAAAACAAAAATCCCGAAAAGAAAACATTCAAAAAATTTAGACCAGGAATGCAACTGGCCTGGTGAAAGTAAATATCATCAAAAAGATATGTGCCCCTCAGGCAACTGAAACAATGGTTCAGAGGAACAGGCATTTTCTCAAAATACTCTTAGTTGGGGAAGAAAAGGGCCAACTTGTTACAGAGGAAGAATCTGCTTAGCAATGACTACATGTAGTTCTGACACTTTTCATAGCCTCTTTTAAGAGAGGCTGGAGAATTCAGGTGATGGCTATCAGAACAGGTGCTTGCTAAAGAATGAAAGCTACATAAAAGCCAAGCAGTGTTTACTAGGGCCACTAAAGTCTCTGGTGACCAGATGAAAATCCTCTATTGGGAACAATAGGTTAATCTTCTTTGAGAAGTCTAACAATCCCCATACACAGTTTGACCATGCCAATATAGCCCAAAACATTGTCATACTAAGCTCCCTTGAGACCATAGTCAACAAGCCTAGAATATGTGTACATTATAAGCATGCATACACACACATACACACACACACACACACACAGACACACACACACACACACACACACACACACACACACACACAAAGCACCAGAATTCCCCAACTAGGTTTTTGTGTTCTTACTTTGCAATATTACCAAAGTACAAAAGCATCCAGTACTGAAACATCCAAACATGGAGGAAATAGCCTCAAAGAGGGTCAGAACTCTATGGAAATAGACGTTATAAAAGAATTATCAAATAAAATGAAATAAAATAACTTTAAATGAAATCTAAATCAATAACACTACAAATAGGAAAGTTTATCACATCTACATTTTGTAACACATTGTAAGTACAGAAAAAGGGAAAACCCTTTTAGAAATTAAAACTCCACAAGGGGAAAACAGTCTAACAAAAGTTTATGTAAGTTTCTGGAGCAGAAAATATTAAGCTAATTTGCAAAGTGCCAGAAGTTCCCTGATGCCTCCCATTCCAATCACCATCCTGTTTTAAGTTACATTCTTATTTACTGAATAAACCCTTTACAATAGCCACAAATAGCATAGAATATTTCAGAGTAACTCGAACCAAACATGTGGAGGACCTGTATGACAAGAACTTTAAATCTTTAAAGAAAAAAAACTGAAAAAGACACCAGAAAAATGGAAAGATCTCCCATGTTCTTGGGTAGGTAGAATTAAGATAGTAAAAATGACAATCTTACCAAAAGCAATCTACAGATGCAATGCAATGCCCAGCAAAATTCTTTGCAGACCTCGAAAGAAAAGTACTCAACTTCATATGGAAAAGCAAAAAATAAAAATAAAAAACAGGATAGCCAAAACAATCTTGTACAATAAAGGAACCTCTGGAGGCATCACAGTCCCTGATTTCAAACTCTACTACAGAGCTACAGTACTGAAAACAGCTGGTAGTAGCATAAGAACAGACAGGAGGACCAATGGAACAGAATCAAAGACCTGGATATCAATCCACACACCTACGAATACCTGAAAAATAAAAAGAAGCAAAAACTATAAAATGGAAAAAAAATAAAGCAAATTCAACAAATGGTGCTGGCATAACTGAGTATCAACATATAGAAGAATAAAAATAGGTCCATATCTATTGCCATGCACAAAACTCAAGTCCAAATGGATCAAAGACCTCAACATAAAGACAACCACACTGAACCTCATAGAAAAGAAAGTGGGAATTTCACTCCAATGGATTGGCATAGGAGACTACTTTCTAAATATAATACCAGTAGCACAGACACTGAGAGGAAAAATTAATAAATGGGACCTCTTGAAACTGAAAAGCTTCTGCAAAGCAAAGGATATGGTCAACAAGACTGGTATGGGAGGTCCTTCTGTCTATGTGTTGCTTTTATTGGTTAATGAATAAAGAACTGCATTGAACCTATGTCAGGGAAGAACAGAACTAGGTGGGGAAAGCTAGGGTGTATGCTGGGAGAAAGAAGGGCAGAGTCAGAGAGATGCCATGTAACCCTGCCAAAGACAGATGCCAGAACTTTAGCTAGTAAGCTACAGCCACATGGAGATACACAGATTAATAGAAATGGGTTAAATTAAGAGGTAAGAGTTAGCCAGTAAGAAGCTAGAGCTAATGGGCCAAGCAGTGATTTAATTAATACAGTTTCTGTGTGATTATTTTGGTTCTCGGTGGCCAGGAAAAACAAGCAGCCTTCTTACTACACAAGACAAAACAGCAGTCAACAGAATGGGAAAAGATCTTCACCAACCACAAAATATACAAAGAACTCAAGAAATTGGTCATCAAAAGAACAAATAATCCAATAAAAAAGCAAAACAAAACAAAATGACAACAAACAAACAACAACAAAAACAAAACAAAACAGAGTACAGACCTAAACAGAGAACTCTCAACAGAGGAATCTAAAATGGCTGAAAGACACTTAAGAAAATGCTCGATATCCTTAGCCATCAGAGAAATGCAAATAAAAACAGCTTTGAGATTCTATCTTACACCTGAAAGAATAGCCAAGGTCAAAAACCCTGATGATAACTTACACTGGTAACGATGTGGGATAAAAAGGTGCACTCCTGCATTGTTGGTGGGAGTGCAAACTGATAGAGCCCTTTTGGATATCAGTATGGCTATTTCTCAGAAAATTAGGAAACAACCTTCCTCAAGACCCAGCAATACCACTTTTGGGTATATATCCAAAGAATGCTCAAACGTAACACAAGGACATGTGCTCAACTATGTTCATAGTAGCATTGTGTGTCATAGCCAGAACCTGGAAACAACCTAAATGCCCCTCAACTGAAAAATGGATGAGGAAAATGTGGTACATTTATGTAATGGAGTACTACACAGCAGAAAAAAAAATGACATCTTCAAATTTGCAAACAAATGGATAGATTTAAAAAACATCATTTTAAGTGAGGTAACCCAGACCCAGAAAGACAAATATCATATGTACTCACTCATAAGTGGCTTTAAAACTAAAACAAAGAAAGCCAGCCTACAATTCACAGTCCCAGAGAATATAGACAACAATGAGGATCCTAAGAGAGTCATACAGGATCTGATCTACATGGGAAGAAGTAAAAGACAAGGCACCTGAGTAAATTGGGAGCATGGGGACCATGGGAGTGGGTAGAAGGGGAGGGGAGAGGAAGGGAGGGGAACAGAGAAAAATGTATATATAGCTCAAAAAAATCAATTAAAAAATAAAATAAACAAAAATAAAGGAAGTTAAAAAATGAAAAATTAAAAGTTTCACCATCACAATTATTTTCCTGGAAGTTACAAAGACTTATATTGCAATATGTGGAAATAACAAAGAAATGAAAACATTTATTTTTAAAATAAATTTAAAATTATATACACAAAATAATCAAATTAGAAAACATATTGCAAAAAATATTACTTAACTTGTGAAAGACATGGATAACTTCAAACTGAATAAGGCTGGTGGAAGTACAAAAAAAAGAAAGAAAGATTTGAAGATATGGTGCTAATGCAGTACTTTAAGTATATATTCTATTTGACAAATACCTAATCAACAATTTCATACCCATGTTCCAAGGAGAGCATGGGGCTTTTTTCTGCAAGCCTTGCTGTTCACAGTACTTTGTGAGCTAGTTAATATATAACCTTTCTATGTTCTTCTCTCTCTGAAGAAACACATTGTTGACTCCCTAGAATTGAATTCATGACTAAAACCACAATTCATGCTTAGACGAAACTCATCAAATGCATGCTTTTCCTTCTTACATCAACCCCTTTGCTCTTATAAAGACCAGAGCCACAGAACACTATACTTTGGACCATTTTAAGGCACAAAATTGCCTTCAAAGTGTACACACCTGTAAACAACAACGGTGTGTGTGAAATCGACAGCTAGGGATGTGTGCAGTAGGAGAACTAAAGCAGGAGCAAAAACGATCAATAGGTGCTGGGGCTGTGCGCATCAGATAATTCGAAGACTTTGGAACTTTCTCACATCTGTGTGATTGTTGAGGGAGCTATGTTAATATTGATCGGTGCATTATAAATGATTTTACAGCTAACAAGAAAAGAATCCATTAACAGTAAGGATTTACTTTATTTTCAGAAACCTAATGAATCATGGCCATTTTCTGTGGAATCTTCAAAAGTGTTTTTACACAATCACTGACTAACAAAGACAAAAGGAGGGTGGGTACACCTGACATAAAAAGGTTGTGAGTATTCTTCGAGAGAGAATCCAGTTAGGTGGCTTTGTAGCAGACCCTAAGGTACTAACCAGGACTCAACAGGATTATGGAAACCCACAATTTTAAGTGTCAAGTAAACAATTGTAAAAAGAAGCAAATTTAGGGGGCTGGAGAGATGGCTCAGAGGTTAAGAGCACTCACTGGCTGTTCTTTCAGAGGTCCTGAGTTCAATTTCCAGCAACCACATGGTGGCTCACAACCATCTACAATGAGATATGGTGCCTCTTCTGACCTATAGGGATATATGTGGGCAAAATACTGTATACATAATAAATAAATAAGTCTAAAAAATAAAAAGAAGCAAATTAAACCATTTTACAGCTGCAAATTATATTAATAAAAATATAAATTCTAAAGTGTGATAGCCAAACTGAAAATTAATTAACAAGTAAAAACTTGTGAAAGTGTGTAAAAAAAATCCCTTAGTATAAGTAAATGAACAAAATTCTGGGGTCTAAATGAGAATTCATCCCTCTGATTGTTATTTAATTCTAGAAACTAAATAATATGACAAAAACTGTCTGTTCCCTTATCTCAATAATTCTCAAATGAAAGTATCTGCAAGGAAAAGTATAGGTCCTAAATAAAATTTCAGAATCCACACAATGCTTATTGCTAATAGTTAAAGGAAAGTCTGAAGTTAGAAGAAGAAAACACAGTCAATACCGATAAAGAACTATTTAGAGACAAAGTGACAAAATTTTTCATGACCAAAACAAAGAAAAAGTAAAATGACAGCAACAAAAAAAAGACAAGAAGAAAAAGAACTGGCTAAAACCACTGGGTGTGAATCATTAATAAAAAACAATATATAGCTCATTTTTTTAGAAAAAGCTTTTACATTTTGAAACATAAGGAACTGTATATTCCTATTTTGACAAAAAGGGACTCTACCTTTAAGAGCAACAATAAGAAGGAAGTCTCAGCTGGGCAGTGGTGGTACAGACCTGTAATCCCAGCACTAAGGAAGCAGGGACAGGTGGATCTCTGTGAGTTCAAGGTCAGTCTGGTCAATGAGAGCTAATTCCTGGACAGGCTCCAAAACTACAGAGAAACCCTGTCTCAAAAAGTAAAATAACAAAATAAAACAAGAACTCTCTGTAGTCCTGTGTAAATAGAAAAAGAAGAGTACTATTTTCTTAGGAAAATGTAGCGCTGTGGAAGCAATGATGTATCATTCACAAAGGAAAAAATATAACACAAGAATACCATGTTCAGAAATGCCATTTTCTCATTTTAAGGGAAAGGGAAATTTTCCGTTTAGCATGGACTACTGTTTTTAGTAGTGCTACATCTTAGCACCACTTTACTTTGAATTTATTACAAGAAATATCATCTACTTTTTAAAAATTACCAGTGATATCTGCCGTATAATCATATTTCCCTCTTTATATTTTTTTCTATGTGCCTGATTGTGTTGATATATCTTCAATCATGAACCTACCATTAATTTCCTTTCTTTGGATCCTTTAAGTTATTAGATTCGTCTCTTTTTCTAAGACAGAACTGAATTCTTAGTTTTTATTTGCTTCTTTAAGACAAAGGCATCAAAAGCTATCACTGTCTTCTTGTCAAATGTTCTTTAGTTCTTCCTAGAACGTGAATATTCATTTTCATCTATCCTCATTTCCTGCCTTTGTCTGACTCAAGAGATACAAAGAAAGCAACTGCTACTAAGGAGGTAGAGCCAGAGCCTCTTCCCCAGGCCGCCTGCATGTTGCACTTAACAGTATAATTTGATTTTATTAAAATCATGAAAACTTTCCTTCAAGTTATCCCAGAACTATGCAATGTATCAACTCTCATCTTTGCAAAATCTGAGTGAATACTTTTAGGCTCTTCCTTTAGGCATATGTGTCTGCATGTTGTGTTGGGTCACATGGGGCTCCTTCATGTTGCATTCTGTTCAAGTTACTTGAAATACATTATTCTGTTTTTGATATGTCTGGCAGTAGTGCTGTTCCTCAGGATGCTACCCTCTAATCTTTTACTGTTTCCTGCAACCACTTGAGAGCAGTTTAGATATTTAAATAGATTTCATCCATCTCAAAGACTTATTTCTCTAGGATAAATAACCTTATTTAATGACCACTTTCACATATGGCTGTGGTGGGAGGATACTGTGTTATTCTAATTTCCATTACCTGTATGTATTCCAACTGTTTAAATCCTAGAAGTGCACTGACACATATTAAATTTAATATTTTCAGTGACGTATCAAGCATACAAGCAGTGTAGAATCATTGTTTAGAAATAGGACTACACTTACCAACTAAACTTTCAATAGCTTTTGAGTTTCTGTATTCCATGCATGACTTACAGTGAGATTATAACAGTTAAAATAAAGACCTGGAAACTTTAATATCATTATATAATACATTAACACAAGTGTGATTATCCTATGAGGTTTAATTGATGCCATCAAAACTTATTTATTTCATTGTAAAAAGCACAACAATATTAATACTAGATCACAGGATTCTTAAAATATGGTTTGTTATATATAATGTATTAGAACATTAACACAATATTATTATTAACTATAATACCTCTCATATATTTTATAACGTCACTATGTATCATTTTTCAAGTTACTTTGCATGACATTGCATTGAGAAGTCGATACTTTAATCACTGAAGAAAAATTGAAAAAAAATTAAAATTAAGTAAATGAAATGAAAATAATCAAGTATTAACAGTATGAGCTATACAAAGTATTTATTTTTGAAGACATAATGCATATATTGCTACATAATCCAGTAAGCAAAATCTTCCTAATAAAAAATTTAATGGCATGAGCTATGAAAATATTTTGTAAACACAATAATTTCTTTTATACATGTACAAGAGCCACTTTAAAACAGATAGAATACAAAAGCTCCCAGACTTGAAATATTCATCTGAGTCTAGTTACAAATGTGGCAATGAAAAGAATCCCAGTAATACAAATAACAAATGATAAAACATAAAGCAGTCCGAATATAGTAACAGATAATTAACTCCTCACAAAGCTCACACAGTACAAAATGAGACTGAGCATAAAATTCAAGGAACAAACCTAAAGACACCCTTAAGACTAAGATGTTCTACTGGAGAGGATATAGTTGTAGTGGGCAAAATACTAGAGAATTTGGTTAAGTGTCCTTTGACCTTAAAGAGAGGAATCAGAAACCTCTGTTATGGGACCTGTAACTATCAGGAAGTGGAAAAGGGGAAGAATCCTGGAAAAGACAACCCTGCTTCTTCTCTGTCTCTAGGTCTCCCTCTGGTTCTCTGCCATGATAAAGTATGATAATGTGTCCCAGAAGAGAAGAAATTATTATGTGGCCCTTTTATTGCAAAGCAAAAAAAGTAGAGATATCACAAATTGATAATTGGAACAAATATAAATATCCCAAAATGGTGATTGTAATGGTGTCAGAATTCTAATATATTGATATTAGAAAGTACTCAGGTACTTTAACATTCTAATGCAAACTTTTTTTTCCTTACAAAATTTAGATATTATAGCAGAAAGTTCCATGGAAGTGAAACACAGAATTTACAAACTGTCTCTTGGCTGGCTTTTCAAAAATTATTATGTAGTCAGGCAGCTTCATAAATAGTGAAATGCAATATCTGCTTCTACAGTAGTATGCATAAGAAGCTACAGGATTGAGTCCTGCACATTAATTGTTTTGAATGAGTCCTCCTAGAATATTTAGGTGAAAACTTCAGTGCCAAGAAAATCAGATAAATTAGATTAAGTTCAAAGGAGAAATACAGAATGATTAATGGAATAGAAAGACTGGCTTATGATGGGGGAAGGCTGACAGAAATAATTCTGGGTAGAATAACTATGAGACAAAAAAAGCAGAGCACTGACAAGGATGGGTCAGATAAAAATACAGAAAGACTAGAACCTTGGGATATCACTATAATTGAAATTTAATGTAAATTAATCATTTTTATAAATAAAGAAAATGTCAAGCTTGAGTTACAACCTCAAAAATTGATGCATTTTCAAAAGCAAGAAGACACGGTGTATGCTGGCAGACGAAAGAAACTCATTGTTGCATAATCAATGGAGTGAATGCTGCTGAAGATGGGACCTTATATCAAGCAGACAATAAGAGTTTTTCTGACCCTGAGCAGTGCCAGGAAAAGAGCAGGTGCTGAGGAGACATCACTGAGTGATGCAAGGGACAGGTAGAGAAAGAGTTGCACACAGTTCCCTGAACCTTGATGTGTCTGTGCATAGACTAACAGACGTTGGGCAGTAACTGAAATACTGTGCTGGTGCTAATACTGTACTGCTTTACCAGCAAACATGATGGTTGTAATATGGCAAGGTTCTTGGTTGGGATCCAGACAAGCAAGTCCTAAAGAAATCATCCATCTCTAGACAGGCCGGCTACAGGTTAGTTTCCCTGGCCTCACGCTGGTCATTTTCTGACCAAGTGTATGCCATACTGCTTTTCTTTATTCTCCTTGCACCTGTAGAAAATAATAATAATGAAGACACTCGTGTATAGATAAAATCATGAGTTGAAGCACTGAAAACACAAAGATAGAAAAGAAAGACCACCACAGAGAAGGGTCACTGATATTCTTTCAACGTAGAACTTACAAATTCAAAAACTTGTAAATTCAGGCAGAAGACATAAAATGACTTGCCATTTCATCTACTCATATGCACACTCCTTTCCTCTCACATAACATTACCATCGTCGCATAAAGCATCACTACTCTCTTAATTGAAGTACTGATTTTTAAATTGGTGAAACAGTTGGTGCAAGTAAGTGGGAGAAGAGAACTCTAGCAATTACTGGGTGGGAGCATATATGTGTCCTGTGGATTATTTTATTTTAGGTATTTTCACTTTGTTTTAGTTTCTTTTCTGTTGCTAAGATAAAATAATACAACTAAAACCAAGTTACAGAGAAATGTTTGGCCTACAGTTCCAGAGGAACCCAAAACGGTGGATGAGAAATGGTGAAAAGAACAGGAAAGTGAAAGATTCCATCACAGCTATACACAAGAAACAGAGTTATATCAGGAAATTAGTAGAGGACATAAGCTATCAAAGCCAAGCCTCAGTCATGTACTTCTTCCAGGAAGTCTGAACATCCTAAAGAAGCAATAACCTCTCCAAACAGATTTACCAACTAGGGTGAGGTATTCAAGCACATGAGGCTATATGGTGAAATATTCTCATTTAAACCATTACAACCTTAATAAATTAAGAAATTCCAATCCACAATTAATAAGGACAGAAAATGTAGACTCCATGAATACTCGACAATCCTTTAGTTTCTCACTCATCTTTTTCATGCTAACCAACCTTGGAGTAAAATAACTATTTGTTGGTGAAACTTAAGCTAAGAGATTTACCTCATCAATTTTATTTTTGGAAAATATTTGCATAAGAATATTCATGTGCACACACACTAAATACACAGTTTCATGTGTATTCTCTTAAATGAAAAAATAGACAGATTTGAAGTTTATAAATCTAGTCTACTATGACTTGTGAGTTAGACACATAATTCTGTCCCACCCATCAATTGTACCCTGTAAGCTACATGGCTCACTCCAAACCTCAGAGGAACTCAGAACCACAGTCTGCAGTTGCACACAGTGGACCAAGAAGCGAATGATTAGTCAGCCAGCTGGACACCAAATTCTCTATGCCCATGGTACCAGGGCAAAACCACAGGCCCCTCCCCCACCAGCCTCAACTTTTCTAGTGAATCAGCAGGCAAGCTTCCTGCAGGTAAGCTGTTCCAACACCCATACCATCAATCAGACCCTGTAAGCTAAAAGGCCCATTCTGCACCAAAACCAACCCATCCCCTGTGACCTCAGAGGAACTCTGAATCACAGGCTGCAGGTGCACAGAGAGGACCAAGAAACGTGTGAAGAGAGACTTCAGTGGCTTCCTGATACACAGACAATGCATAGAGTAAACTAAGAACAGCTACCTAAGACACAGACAGCAACTACAAAAATTGGACCAGGAGTCAAAGACACTGCTGGCACCAATTGAAGGAAGAGATGGGTGGGCACCAATGCAAAAATTCATTCAACAACCTAAAAAGCAGCATGCTAACACCAGAACCCAGTGGTCATATAACAAGAAGACCTGATCATCCTAACCCAGAAGAAGTAGGAAAAAACGATCTTAAATATAACTTTATGAAGATTATAGAGACTCTTAAAGAGGAAATAAAAATTCTCTTAATGAAAAAGGGAAAAAGACAAACAAAAAATTGGAAGAAATCATTAACTCTCTTTAAAAAAAAACACAAGAAAACTAAGAAAAAGCAACAAACAGGTGAAGGAAACAGTTTAAGACTTGAAAACTAAGCCGGGTGGTGGTGGCCCCAATCTTTAATCCCAGCACTTGGGAGGCAGAGGCAGGTGGATCTCTGTGAGTTTGAGGCCAGCCCGGTCTACAAGGACAGGCTCCAAAGCCACAGAGAAACCCTGTCTTGAAAACACACACACACACACACACACACACACACACACACACACACACACACACAAATAAAAAGACTTGAAAACTGAAATAGAGGCAATACAGAAAACACAAACTGAAGAAATTAGGGAAATTGAAAATCTGGGTAAACATACCAGAACTACCAATGCAAGCATAACCAAAAGAATAACAAGAGATGGAAGAGAAAATCTTAAATGTTGAAGATATGATAGAGGAAATAGATTCATCAGTCAAAGAAAGCATTAAATCCAACAAATTAGTAACACAAAACCTCTGGAAAATCTGAGATACCATAAAAAGATCAAACCTGAGAATAATAGGTATTGAAAAAGGAGAAGAAATCCAGCTCAAAGGCACAGAAAATATAGTCCACAATATCATAGAAGAAAACTTTTGCAACCTAAAAGAGGATATGTCTATGAAGGGTCAAGAAGCTTACAGAATTCCAAATAGATTGGACCAAAAAGAAAAAAGTCCCCTTGTTAAATAATAATCAAAACACAAAATATGCAAAATAAAGAAAGTACATTAAGAGCTGAAATGGAAAAAGTTCAAGTAACATATAAAGGCAGACCTATCACAATTACACCCAGATTCTCAATGGAAATCATGAAAGCCAGAAGGTCCTATACAGATGTGCTTCAGACACTAAGAGCAAGTGCAAGCCCAGACTACTATCACCAGCAAATCTTTCACTCATCAATGATGGAGAAAACAAGAGTTTCCATGACAAAACCAAATTTAAACTATACCTATTCTCAAATCCAGCCTTAAAAAAGTACTAGAAGGAAAACTCCAACCCAAGAAAGCTAACTTCACCTGTTATGCCCAAATTCACAGGGTCCCCACAAAAGCCAACAAAGGAGACCGAGTCCCATATATAAAAGCAAGGAGCCTTTATTTTAATCAAGTTTGCAAACTCAGTCTCTCTGCATGTCCCACATATTGGAATATCCGGAGAGCCCCGAGCTCAATTAGAATTGGGTTTTTACAGTAGTAAAGGTGGGGGTGAGGGGTCTCTGGGGTTCAGGACCCCTAATTGGCTGACATTTGTCTAGGGGTATCCTGATGATGTGTGCTGGCAGGTGATCCTATCTACCGCGGTTGGAATGTCAGGCATTTCCTTTGAATGGTCTGCTCTTGGGTGGGGGTCAGGTAATATCAGCTTGTGGTGTTTTCCTGCTACCAGGTATTGCTTCAGGGTAAACTACTGAGACTCAGGCCTCTTATTTAAATTTATAGATGGCCAGAGTCCCAGGTGATAATGGTTGGAAGTAAAGAACTTCCTTTTGGTGACCTGCCCAGACTTAGATTACCATGACTGGACCCGCATCACCAACAAAAACACAGGTAACAGATAACCTCACACCAACGAAACCTGAAGAAGGGAAACTCACAAACACTATCATTAAAAATAACAGGAATTAACAATCACTGGTTATAAATTTTTCTTAATATCAATGGACTCAATTCACCTATAAAAAGGTTAACTGAATGGGTATGAAAACAGGATTCATCCTTCTGCTGTATACAAGAAACACACCTCAACCTCAAAGACAGACATTAGCTCAGAGAAAAGAGATGGGAAAAGATTTTCCAAGCAAATGGACCCAAGAAAAAAGAGGGTGTAGCTATCCTAATATCTAATAAAACAGACTTCAAACTAAAATCAATCAGCAGAGATGGAGAAGGAAACTTCATACTTATCACAGGAAAAATCCCAACAAGATGAAGTCTCAATCCTGAACATATATGCCTCAAATATAAGAACACCCACATATGTAAGAGAAACATTACTAAAGATTAAATCACACATTAAACCCCACACACTAAAAGTAGGAGACTTCAACACCCCGCTCTCCCCAATGGACAGGTCAAACAGAGAAATAAGAGAACTAATAGATGTCATGAATCAAATGGATTAACAGACATCTATAGAACATTTCACCCAAACACAAAAGAATACACCTTCTTAGCACCTCATGGAACCTTTTCTAAAATTGACCACATTCTTGGTAACAAAGCAAACCTCAACAGATACAAAAAGATTGGAATAATTCCCTTATCTTATCTGATCATCATGGTTTAAAGTTAGAATTCAACAACAATACTAATTGCAGAAAACCTACAAACTCATGGAAATTGAACAGTGCTCAATTAAATCACTGCTGGGTCAAGGAAGAAATGCAGAAAGAAATTAAACACTTCCTAGAATTCAATGAAATTGAAGGTAAAACATGCCCAAACCTGTGGGACACTATGAAAGCAGTGTTAAGAGAAAAGTTCATAGCACTAAAATGCCTACATAAAGAAAGTGGAGAAATCCCACACTACTGATTTAACAGCACACCTGAAATCTGTATTGAAAACAAATACTCCCCGAGGAGGAATAGACAACAGGAAATAATCATATTGAGAGCCGAAATCAATAAAATAGAAAGAAAAAGAATCAATAAGATGAAGAGCTGGTTCTCTGAGAATATCAATAAGATAGACAAACCCTTTTCCAAATTAATCAAAAGACAGAGAACCTTCAAATTGACAAAATAAGAAATGAAGAGGACATAAAAATAGACAGTGAGGAAATTCAGTGAATCTTCGTGTTATACTACACAAACCTATACTCCACATTTTGGAAAATGTAAAAGAGACGGACAATTTTCTGGATAAGCACCACATACCAAAATTAAATCAAGGCCAGGTAAACAATTTAAATAGACCTATAACCTACAAATGATTAGAAGCTGTCATAAAAAGCCTGCCAACCAAAAAAGCCCAGTGCCTGATAGTTTTAGCACAGAATTCTACCAAAACTTCTAAGAAGAGCTTACACCTATATTCCTCAAATTGTTTCACATAATAGAAACAGAAGAAACATTGCCAAACTCTTTCTATGAGGCTACAGTTACCTGGATAAAGAAATCACATAAAGATTCAACCAAGAAAAAGAATTAAAGACCAATAACCCACATAAACATTGATACAAAAAATACTTTGTACAATACTAACAAATCAAATCTAAGAACACATCAAAAAACATTATCCACCATGATCAAGTAGGCTTCATTCCAGAGATGCAGGGATGGTTCAACATATGAAAATCTATTAATGTAGTCCACTATATAAATAAACTGAAAGAACAAAACCATATGATCATCTCAGTAGATGCTGAAAAGCATTTGACGAAATCAACCATCCCTTCATGATAAAGGTCTTGGAGAGATCAGGGATATAAGGACCGTATCTAAACATAATAAAAGCAATATACAAAAAGCCTTCAGCCAACATCAAATTAAATGGAGAGAAATTCAAAGTCATTCCACTAAAATCAGGAACAAGACAAGGCTGTCCACTCTCTATAACCACACAACATAGTTCTTTAAATTTTATCTAGAGCAATAAAACAACAAAAAGTGAAAGACCCCTAAAGTGGTCTTGTCACCGAGGAGGCCCCAGGCTCAATAACCAGGCCGTCAGATGCAAAAGCACGAGGTTTTGCGCAAATGGGTGCCCAGCTTTGGGATAGCTAACCACCCCAAGCATCCAGGCAAGCAAGCTTTTATAGACAAAATTACAAGTTTTACATGATTTATAATATGGGGTACGGGTACAATTGGGATTGGTCTAGATGTTCAAACCAGAGTTCAACCCAGAATGAAATTAGCATAGTCCAGCCTATTTCCAAAATACTCAAGTGAGCAGTGACGGTCCCCCACATAGGATCTCATAAGAGGTGAGTTTAAATTGCCCTAGGGGTGTTCCAAACCCAGAATAGGGCAAAGGGAAGGAGGGCTGTCCAGTCATTCCCACAGGTCTCTAGGGCAAATTGTCAAGGTCTCTTTTAAGGTTCTATTCATCCTTTCTTCCTGACCTGACTGTGGGGTTGGTAAGCACAATGTAATTTCCAATTGATCCCCAGTTGGGTGGCCAGTCCCTGACTTTACCTGAGCAACAAAGGCAGGTCCATTATTAGATTCGATTACCTTGGGTATCCTGAACCTTGGGAAGATTTTTTTATGATCTTCTTAGCCACCACATTGGCCATCTCAGTCCTAGTAGGAAAAGCTTCTACACAGCCTGAAAAAGTATCTATAAAAACTAATAAGTACTTGTTACCATACCTGGCTGGCTTAATTTCTGTAAAGTCTACCTCCCAGTTAGGTCCCAGGCTGGTCACCCCTGAGCCTCTTCCCAGGAGTATATATGGAGTGTCCTGCAGTAGTCATAGCACAGGCCTTGCAGCTTTTGACTACTTCTTCTACCAAGTCAGAGAGTCCCAAACATATTAGTCAGAGGACCTAACCATATCTTTTAGTTTCTTGGCCCCCAAGCGGATCAGGTAATGTAAGTTGGTAACATATTTGTGCCCTTCTTTTTGTGTGAGGACTAGTTTTACTCCTTCTGTCTCTACTGTCCCATATGGGGTTTTCTTTACCAGTTCTAATTTGCCCATAACTTGATAGTCCTCAGGGGTGTATCTAAAGTTGGTTTCACTGATATCATAATAATCTTTAGGCTCTTTGACTGCCAGGATCATTGCTTGGGCCACCTGTTTTTTCTTTATTTTTTGTTTTTTCCTGCAGATGTTAACAGTCCTCTTTGTCTGTATATTGCTCCGCGTATATGGGCAGTGGCAAAAGCATACCTGCTGTCAGTGTAGATGTTGATAGACTTCCCCTCTGCCATCAGTAGAGCTGGTATCAAAGCCATGAGTTCAGCTTTCTGGGCTGACGGCCTTCAGGGAGGCTATGTCCAGATTACTTGCTTCCCATCCACCACTGCTGCCACTGCCTTCCGCTTACCTTCAACCATGAAACTGCTGCCGTCCGCATACCAGCTCGGACTCGCAGGCCAAGGCTGATCCTTCAGATCATCTCGGGTACCAGCCTCTTCTGCCAAAATGTCAGTGCAGTGATGGGTAGTAAGGTGTCATCAGTAGGGTGGCGGGATTGAGGACAGCAGGGGGGAGCGAAGGTCACTGGTTCAGTCAACAAAAGGCTTTGATCACCTCCGGCCCTGTTTGAGTAAACCTGATCTGGGCCTTAAACTTTGTTAAGAAGTCTCTTTCTAGTAAAGGCATGGGACACTCAGGGATAACCAGGAAGGAATGAGTCATTTGTCTTCTCCCCAAATCTACAGTTTGTAAGGTGGTCCATGGATATTGTTTCTGTCCAGTTGTTCCAATTACTATAGTCTTTTTATTCTTTAGCTTCCCCAATGGTTGTTTCAGCACAGAGAATTCAGTCCCTGTGTCCACTAGAAAATCCATAGGGGTCCCTTCCACAGTCAGGGTTACCCTAGGCGCAGGGGAGGGGGTCCAAGCCCCATCCCCTCTAATCATCTTTTTCTAGGGCCAGTCCCTTAGAGGCCCTTCCTTTCTTCTTTGGGCATTCTTTTGCCCAATATCCTTTTTCTTTGCAATAAGCACATGGCCTTTGTCCAAGGGGTGCCTCTGTCCATCTTTGCTCATCTTTGGTCTTCTGTTGCCCAGGTTCTAACTGTCTAGGTCCTGTCTTCCCTTTCTTTTCTACCACTGCGGCCAAAATTATATCAAATTTCTCTTTTGTCTACAATCCCTCCGGTCCTCTCTTTCTTTTGCTTCCTGCCTCTCTCTCTCTCTTTCTCTCTCTCTCTCTTGCTTTTCTTCCTCAGTCTCTCGCTTATGAAACACTTTCTCTGTCTCCTTAACCAAAGCCTGCAAGGTATAATCCTGCAACCCTTCTAACCACTGTAACTTTTCTTAATATCTGATGCTGACTGTCCTATGAAGGCCGTAGTTACTGCCGCTTGCTGACCCTCAGAGGTTGGGTCAAAGGGAGTATAACGCCTGTAAGCCTCTTTTAAACATTCAAGAAACACAGATGGTGGTTCAATCAGCTCCTGAAGAACCTCTCTTACCTTGGCCAAATTAGTGGGGTGTCTTGTGACCCCTCAGGGAGACCTGTCATGAGAGCCCTGAGGCAATAGACTGTCAGCGGCTCCCTACCTGCTTTAAGTTTGACCTTGAAAATACACACAGGGAACTAGATAAGGTCCATTTTTGTTTACACATTTTTTTCTTACCAGAATCTCTCCTACTTTTTAGACAACATATCAAAAATTTCTCTTGCTTTTTAGACAACATAAAAACTCTTACCAAAGTCTTTTTGGTTTGAGTGGTTTCTCAGTGGGCATATATGGCTACATTTTAAACAAGAACAGCACATAACATCCTGTACCAGTATGAATCATTGAAACCAACAATAGGGTTTTTGTAAAATATTAACCAACAATAATTTGTAACCAGCCCCTATAAATGATGACAGATACTTATAACCCATAGGATCTAAAAGAGTTCTTCAGAGAGCCAAGCCTTGGTCAGCTTTGACCAGAGGTTTGAGGCATGCAGCTCCCAGGGCAGGCAGAGGGAACTCATCCATCAGTCCGGGGGTGGGGGACTAGGGTGGTATGCAGCACTGGGGATAAAAGATTGTTAACCTCTTTAGGCCATAGAGATTACCCTCAGATTTTTTGTTTAGTGTTTGAAATCCTATTGGAGTACATCCACCTTCTACAACCATGTCTGGCAGCCTCGATACCTTGTAACAGCAAGGCTCAATAGCCCAGCCATCCATACAAGCATGTTGCCTGGCAGCCACGTTCTTGGGGCCAAGGCTGACACATTTTTTTTATGAAATATACCCCTATACTTATGGCCATATCTCTAAAGTCTTGTAAGTGATCACATTATCAAAGTCAAAAGAAATCATGATTTGAGTATGTCAGCATCAGTCTAAATCAGGACAAAAGCACAACACACATTACACAGACATACAGGACAATGGTGCCAAACAAACCAAAGACACTGCTTCAATCTGCTTTGCGGGTGTGACCTGCCCCGCTATCAAAATGAGACTGCTTATCCATGCATGTTTCTACAGAGAACTGACCATGCTACTCGCGTGTCATACCACAGAACTGAGAAATGCCACCCGTGTATCTCATCAGAGAACCGAACACGCTACCTGCGCATAAGACAAAACAGAGACCGAAGATACACAGACAAAGGCTAACAAAACTTAGATAGACAAAACCACTGATCCAGAGTCAACACCACAGTCTGTCCCAATCATCAGAGTCACAAGTAAGACAAAACAAAAGACTGAAGACACATAAACAAATGTCCATCTCCACCAGGATAGACAAAACCATTCCAGAAATACAGACAGCCGAGAGGACATATAGTGCCTCCAATCCAGGAGAACTTCCATATCCTCACCAGCACCCAGACAGGAACACAGAAAACACGAAAGACAGAATAGACAGCAGGCACAACAAAACACAAATAGACAACACAGGCCAGAAGTCCCGCAGCACCGACTCAGCTCAAAACCGAAAGCAACAACTCAGACGGAGGCAGGGAAGAAATTCCTGTTCTCCGGGAAGGAGGATGGCCTGCTCATCTCCTTCACTCCAAAACAATCCTGGAGCGTCCTCCAGGATTAAGAGTCAGAGTTCTTGGGTTTGTCAACCCCCCTCCTGACTCCAATACAGAGCCGTATGTACGGTACAGACACTGGCACCAGACTTACAGAAAACCGTACAGAACAAATAGATGCTGGCCAGACTTACCTCCTGAAGGGTCCCGGAATTGAGTCAGGGGTCTCCTATTCCCAGCCAACGCACCAAATGAAAGACCCCCAAAGTGGTCTTGTCACCGAGGAGCCCCCAGGCTCAATAACCAGGCCGTCAGATGCAAAAAGAACGAGGTTTATTTCACGATTGCGCAAGCGGGTGCCCAGCTTTGGGATAGCTAAGCACCCTGAGCATCCAGGCAAGCAAGCTTTTATAGACAAAATTACAAGTTTTACATGAATTATAATATGGGGTATGGGTACAATTGGGATTGGTCTAGATATTCAAACCAGAGTTCAACCCAGAATGAAATTGGCATAGTCCAGCCTATTTCCAAAAAACTCAAGTATATGACATCCTGCAAACTATGTGACATCCTGCTAGCTACGTGACATGTGACATCATGCTTGTTCCATTGTGACTCAGTTTGCAGTTTGGTGTTCATTCACTATGACCGTTCTGATAACCATCTGCCTAGAAGAATGTAACCAGTCCTGATAATTACTAGCCTTCCTGCCCAGCGGGGGTAGGAGGAGGAAGAATCTGCTGGAGTGCAACGATCAAACCATTTTATAGTTTTCCATTACCCAACTCATTCAGTTTGTTATAAAAAAATTCGGTTGGGGTCTTTCAAAAGAGACCAAGGGAGTTCAAATTGGAAAGGAAGAAGTCAAACATTTGCTATTCGCAGATGATATGATATTATATATAAGTGACACCAAGAATTCTACCAGGGAACTCCTACAGCTGATAAGCACCTTCAGTAATGTGGCAGGATACAAGATAAACTCAAAAAAGGTAGTCTTTCTAAGTATAAACAATAAAGAAGCTGAGAAAGAAATCAGAGAAACATTAACATTTGCAATAGCCACAAATAACATAAAATGCCTTGGGGGTAACACTAACCAAACAAGTGAAAGACCTGTTCAACAAAAACTTTAAGTCTTTGAAGAAAATAATTGAAGAAGATATCAGAAAATGGAAAGATTTCCCATGCTCTTGGATAGATAGGATCAACATAATAAAAATGGAAATCTTACCAAAAGCAACATACAGATTCAATGTAATCCCTATCCAAATCCCAACACAAATCTCAACAGACCTTGAAATAATAGTTCAACTTCATATGGAAAACCAAAAAACCACAGAATAGGCAAAAGAATCCTGTATAATAAAGGAACTTCCAGAGGCATCATCATCCCTGATATCAAGCTATATTATAGGGTACAGTAATGAAAACAGCTTAGAATTGGTATCAAAACAGACAGGTTAACCAATGGAATCAAATCAAAGACCTGAATATTATCCCACACACCAATGAACACTTAATTTTTGACAAAGAAGCTAAAATTCTACAATGGAAAAAAGAATGCATTGTCAACAAATGATGCTGGCATAACTGAATGTCAGAGTGCAGAATAATACAAATAGGTCTGTACCAATCCCCATGCACAAAACTCAAGTCCAAATGGATTAAAGACCTCAGTATAAATCTGACCACACTGAACCTGATAGAATAGAAAGCAGGAAGTAACTTTCAATACATGGACACAGGAGACCACTTCTTAAAGTAACTCCAGTAGCGCAGACACTGAGCAACAATAAATAATCGAGACCACCCCTGAAATTGTGAAACTTTTGCAAAGCGAAGGACACATTCAAAAAGGCACCCAACTGAATGGGACAAGATCTTTACCATCCCCACATCAGACAGAGAACTGATCTCTAAAATATATAAAGAACTCAAGAAATTAGACATCAAAATATCAAATAATCCAATTTAAAAATGGGGTACAGATAGAAACAGAGAATTCTCAACAGAAGAACTTCAAATGCTGAAAGACACTTAAGGAAATGTCCAATATCCTTAGCCATCAGGGAAATGCAAATCAAAACAATGCTGAGTTCCATACACCTGTAAGAATATTTAAGATCAAAAACATCAATAATAATACTGGAGAGGATGTGGAGTAAGGGGAACACTACTCCAATACTGCTGGAAATGTAAACTTGTACAACCTCTCTGGAAATCAGTATGACCTTTTTCTCAGAAAAATTAGGAATCATCAACCTGAAGACACAGCAATATCACTGTTGGGCATATAACCAGAGAATAATAAACCATACTACAAGGACATTTGTCAACTATGTTTATAGCAGCATTATTTGTCATAGCCAGAACTGGGAAACAACCTAGATGCCTCTCAACCAAAGAATGGATAAAGAAAATGTGGTATATTTTCACAATAGAATACTACTCAGCAGAAAAAAAAAAGGACATCTCGAAATTTGCATGCAAATGGATGATATTAGAAAAAAAAGACATCTAGAAATTTGCATGCAAATGAATGGTATTAGAAGAAACCATCCTGAGTGAAGTAACCCAGACCCATAAAGATGATCATGGTATGTACCCACTCATAGGTGAATACTAGAGAAGGATTAGGGACCTATAGTCCAGGACCCCAGAGAAGCTAAGTAACAAGGAGAATCCTAAGAGAAAGATGAATAGATCCCCTGTGGAAGAGGAAAGAGACAAGTTCTCCTGAGAAATTTGGGATCTTGGGGGTTGGAAAAGAAGGGAAGGCAGCAGAGTAGGAGGAGAGAGGAGAGGAAGAGAACTAGTGGGAACTTCATGATCAAGATGGGGGAAGGACAGAGATGGAGAACACAGAAAGAGATATCTTCATTGAGGGAGCCATTATGAGGCCAGCAAGAAATCTGGCACTAGAGAAATTTCCAAGAATTCACAAGGATGACCCCAGCTGAGACCCTAAACAATAGTGGGGAGGGTGTCTGAACTTGACTTGCCCTGTAGTCAGATTGATCACTATCTTAAATGTCACCATAGAACATATATCCAGCTATTGATGGACGTCATTAGATGGAGAAAACCACAAGGGAGTATTGGACTGAGCTCCCAAAGTCCAGTTAAAGAGAGGGAGGAGAGAAAATGTGAGCAAAGAGGTCAAGACCATGATGGGGAAATCCACTGAATCATCTGCTGAGCTAATGAAAGCATTTCAACTTTTGCCTGACAAAGAGGGAGCCAGCATAAGACCAAATGGGCCCTCTGAATGTGGGTGACAGTTGCATGGCTGGGGCAGACTGTGGGACCACTGGCAGTGAAACCAGGATTTATCCCTATATTGGATTATGCTTGTTGTGGCTTTTGGAACCCATTCTCTTTGGAGGGATACCTTGCTCATCCTAAAAATAGGGAGACGTTCTTTGGTCCTGCCTCAAAGCAATGTGCTAGACTTTGTTGATTCCTCTCCATGGGAAACCTTACCCTCTCTGAGGTGTTGATGTGGGATGTGATGTGGCAGGTTGGAGGGGGGGCAAAGTGGAGGGAGCAGGAGGAAGGGAAATGGATTTGGCATGTAGAATAAGAAAAGATAGTTTTAAAAAATAAATAAAATATATTTATATATATGAAATATAATTTTATAAGAATTTGAGAATACTTCTGATTTTCTGTAACCTCTCAAAATTCAGGATACATACTACCTTAACGTTCTTATATACATAAAAAATTAGGAAGTATGACTTCTGTGCAGTCCTTGCCACTATTGTTCCATATTTTTCAACCACCAACTTTAATGGCTACCCATGAAGACCTAATTGTTTAACACTTACTTTCCATTCTTTCCTTTTTACAAATTAGTAAATTGGTATCCACAAATTTATTCACAAAGTCTTGTGTTATCAAACATCTTGAGGCCCTTACTATTTTTCCACCTATGAAATGTCGTAGCAGGCTTTACTTCTGCTTATGCATTCACTGAATTCTGCTAACGAGTACAGTCGCCTATGTGGTTCAAGCCCTTCTATGTTCTCCAGATTTTATTATCTACAACTCCCACTATTGTACCTGACTTACAATAAATACTCTATAACTGACTATTCAAAATAATTTAGGAGCCAGAAATAGTCATTGAGAGACATAGGTAAGATTTATTATTGCCAGATGTCTGCAGAGAAACCAGTAATATGCATTCTGCTTCTAGAGGGTATTTATTAGTATCCTTCAGATTACATTTTAATGAAGTTCTGTGAGGGAAAAAAAAGGGAATCCTATACTTACTAGTACATTCAAATGAAACTGGTTTTATGAATTCAAAAGGATTAAACTTGATTGCATATATTGTAAAACTCAATCAACTGTGATTTCCCTATAAATGAAAAAGATTAAATGAAATTACAAGAAAGTTATGTGGTCCTCATTTAGTCTTGTCTGTATGAGCATAGGCACTTGCATTTACAATTCTGAATTTCCATAAAATTTGAGGAAATCTAAAGATTTAAAGTAAAGTTACAATTGCAAGTAGAATAAATATCTGATATTAGAGTAAGCAACATGACATACTTGTTCCTGCTAAATACTCTATACCATCTCTTTACATTATCTCTTACCTGTTATAGTGACTAGGGTCTAAACAACAACAAGTTTTTACTTTCTTCTTGGAGAATGTCCTAAACATGTAACTCACTACCATCTTGTTTCTGAGATTGCATGGTTACTCCAAACTATTTGTTTTAAAAATGAAGAAGGCTTTTGTATAATAGATTAGTGTATAAGCATAGCAATACCTCACCTCTATTAACAGAAAAAAATAAATAAAAGGTTGTGGGCTAAAAGACCAATTTTTCTGCAATATGATTCTATGATATGTAGAATTCTTTGCAAAGTTTATTGCTGTCATTTGACACGTAGTTTTAAATAGAGGTTCCCACAGTGTAGCGAGAGGATGGACTTTATAAAAACAAACAAACAAAAACCCCAATTGTCTAGTAAAAGGAAGAAAGAATGGTGACAGGAATGCTGTGCAAGCTTAATGGAGGAGACCCAGGGATGCTGGAATTAACCTTTCAAATCTTGGGATCCCCATTTATTCGCAGAAATTTTGAGGGATCCTCTAGCTCAGAAACTCTGGCACTGCCTCTAAAGCCAAACAACTAAGACAGAAGCAGACAAAGTAGGTCATGTCTATCTGTGCATTCTATTCATTTTTAACTTTGACAAGTAAAATTGAGATCATGATAGCAGGCGGCAGGACATGATTATCACACATTTTAGGATTCTTTAATTTATAATCATATACATGTCTCTTACAGTCAGGATGGAACAAAAAGTAACCAGTTTGGACATGATAATTTAAACCGCAAATGATAAAAATAAAATCTTCCCTCTCATGCACTTTCCATTTCCAGGAAGTTCTTAATATATTGGAGCATTTCCTAAATGTGTTAAGCACATGAGTGTAATCATTACCGTCATGTTAATAATTTCTTAGTCAATTGTCCATTGCACCATAGATTATTGTTATAATTAAACTCTCTATGGTGGGATGATATAAAAAAGACTATTAGAAAAATGTAAAAAAAATTGCCAATATACTCTTTCTCTGGCAACTGTAGATTTCTGAAAACATAATATTGAAAAGGCAAATGTATAAGCTGGAGATATTTTGAAAGCATTTACTTGTGTAGTATCATGTGACATGTGACTTCACTGCAGCCTTGTTTCTAAACATGGTAAGCACACTCTGAACAGTACAGGCTGTGACATTGCACCTGACCTAAAAACCTAGGCATATCTGAGGCTTTTCATATGTTCATAAATATGTTATTTTATTGCCCTTATTTAAATGCAACAACTTAATATTAAATTAAATGGAAAGAAGCTCAAAGCATTTTCACTAAAATCAGGAACAAGACAAGGCAGTCTACTTTCTCCATATCTGTTTAATAGAACTCAAAGTTCTAGCTAAAGCAATAAGGCCACAAAAAGAAATCAAAACACTAATGATGGCTTATGTTGGAGAGAATGTGGAGGAAGAGGAACACGCCTCCTTGTTTCTGGGAGTGCAAACGTGTATAGCCAGTTTAGAAAACAATATGGGGGTTTCTCAGAAATTTTTGAATCAATCCATCTCAAGACTCAGTATTACCACTCTTGGGCATATACCCTAAGGATGTTAAACCATACAACAAGGACACTTGCTCAACTATTCATAGCAGCATTACTTGTGATGACCAGAACCTGGAAACAACCTAGATGACCCTCAGCTGAAGAATGAATGAAGAAAATGTGATACATTTACACAAAGAATATTACTCAGCAGTAAGAAACAATGACATCATAAAATTTGTAAGCAAATGGATGTAACTAGAAAAAATTTATCCTGAGTGGCATAACCCAGACCCAGAAAAACAAACATGATATGTACTCATTCATAAGTGGATAGCAACTATAAAGCAAAAGATAACCAGATCCTTTGCTCCAGAGAAAGAAAACTGTTCCTCAGTTGTGAAGCTAGGAGAATTTTGTATTTACATCTTAGAGGCATACACATGGATTGACCACATAAGTTTCCTAAAACAAAACCAGAACTCGGGGTGCAGAGTCCAGAGGAAACCTGACTGAAGTTCAAAGAAACTGACAAGAAACTGAGATCATCCTGATACAACCAGATTGAAATTTCGTCATAGAGAGAAATTATAACTTCTGAACCCATGTGCCTCATTCGGTTTTTGATGGCATGTTCTTTATCAAGTTTTGAGAGAAGATCACTGTATTTTATGCATTGTTGCATTAGGTCCCAGAAGACATTTATGCCCAGAGTAGGTTGTCTTAAAAATCCGCCAGCTCAACAATACAGACATGTCTATGCAGGAGATATAAACTATAGCATACACCGTGTCACTTTAATAATCTGTACAAACAAAGATGAGGTTTTTTGTTTTGTTTTTTACTCTTTAGACAATATTTTCTTTTCTAGACAATAACTGCATTGGTCTTCTGGGTTTGTAGAAATATACATGGTATTCCTGTGACCAGGAATAAGAATTGTGTAATCTTCTAATTAGATACTTGTGTGAGCTAGATTTTTCCTTAACTTTTCAAACTTCAACAGGCACACCCTGTGCAATATTAGGCCCCACTGCAGACAGAACTGTCCTAGACTAGATATGCTATGTCCAGCCTTTTCCTTCTCTTTATAGTAAGTTTGAGGAGGCATGCAAGCATTGTTCTTAAAAGCAAGAATTAAAATCCCATTAAAAAGGGTTCTCAGCATTCCTGGTTTGAGAATAGTTATAAAATAAATGATGGCTTGGTTGATTATAAATATAAAATTACCCTTCTCTCATAAGAGGCTAATGACTAAACACTAAATTTGGTTAAACACTAAATTTTAATGTGAATCAAGGAATTTGTCTTTTATGTATACACACAAAGAAAATGAAAGCAAGTATGTTGATAATCCACACAAAATATCACGGCATCATTATTTACCAGAAAAATATTAGAGAAACTCTTAATATTTACCAGAAAACCAATAAACAAAATTTGTTGTAACAATCAAACTTAGAAAAGAATACAACTCAGTCAGGTGGTGGTGGTGCACGCCTTTAATCCCAGCACTCGGGAGCCAGAGGGAGACGGATCTCTGTGAGTTCGAGTCCAGCCTGGTCTACAAGAGCTAGTTCCAGGACAAGCACCAAAGCTACAGAGAAACCTTATCTCAAAAAAAATAAAATAAATTAAAAAAAGAAGAGAAAAGAATACAACTCTCATATCTAGTACATAATAGATAAGTTAAAAAGGATACTAAGAGAAATAAATCAGACAGAAAGATAAGCTATGATTATGTAATTATATGATGCATAACTGTGATTCACAATTCATGAGGTACCTAAAATAGGCAGTTCTATAGACAGAATGTGGAGTAGAGATGATTAAGGCAGAAGCAGGTGAGGAATAGCATCTGTTTGCTACTACAGAGAAATTCATAAAATAGACAATGATGACGTTTATACAACTTTAAGAATCCTTTTAATGCTATTGAATTGAATACTTGACATGGTTAAAATGTTATATTGAATGGTACATTAAAATTGTAGCTGAAATTATTAAAAGTAACAATTTTCATGCTCTCTGTGCTTTACCATAATGAAAATTTAAATTAACAAATACCTAGTAAAAATTATTGCAAGTATTCAAAAAACAATAGAATTTAGATTTGTTATGGTTGAAAATATTGAAAACAAAACAAAAAATGTGAATTCAGTCTCTAACCAACCCCTGTCAATTGTTAGTGATAAGAATTCAATAAACTTCTTGGGTATTTATTTAATAGTTTACTTATCTTATACATGAGTAGTTTTGATGACTAAAACAAAAATGTATACAAAGTGCCTTACAAAAGACCATTATCCAAATGGATGAGGCAGCTCTCACTGTATAGACAGAGGGCTATTATGGCTTCCTCACAGAAATGTATGTGTTGGTCCTATTTTAATGCGACAAATTGCCAAACTGTAATGATAGTCTGATAAAGTATATGAAAATTAACATTATTTTTTAATGCCCTTTATAGATATTTTAATGTATGCTGGTATAAAGTAATTGATTCCTCATTATAAAAACAAAAATTAATATTAAAATGAGCATGGCTTAAACATACGCTGACTATTATTTTTTTCCTCCATAGTGGTTATGTCTTTGACTATGATTACTACAGAGATGATTTCTACAATAGGTATGTGAATTTTTCAACCCTATTCTTTGTAATCTATATTATGTTCTATTTTATGCATTTCAGTTACTGAAACTATTAATTAAAAAGAATGAAATAACATTTTGTGATGACAAATTTGAAATATCAAGTTTCTACAACTGTGTCATAGATATATCTTCTATTTTTTGTTATATTTTTGACATATAGTAGACATTGCAATTAGAATTGATCATTAGAGTTACCTAGCCCTGAAATTTTGTTGGTAGTATTGAACAATATCTTAACCATTTAATTATTTTCAAGATCAACTGGTGATTTAGAATTATGAAAACTAAGAGTTATTTTAGCTCCAAAAGAAAGTGGGGAGAGAGAGAGAGGGAGAGAAGCAGAGAGGGAGAGGAAGGAAGGAAGGAAAAAATGAAGTAATGAAAAGGAAGGAAAGAGGGAAGGAAGGAAGGAAGGAAAAAAGGAAAGAAAGAAGGAAGGAAACGCAACTAAATCTAAAATTCATCTGCCTTTGTGATTCTTTGAATTTATAAAAATCAGAAGCTTAAAAGCACTGTACAATTTGACTCTGCACTGAAAGTACAGGGACAAATTGCAATAATTTATCATTTTATGCTTTAAAACAATACTTTAAAATAATTGATAGAATTTAAAACAAGTTCTCTTGAGAATTTGATTCATGTCTTTAACTAAGATTTATCAAAGTCATTCTAGTCTACAGACATGTGCTTTTTCATCAGGTGACTTAGGAAGAGGAGCAAGCCTTGCCTTGTGCTCTGTGAGCCACCATGGCTCTTAGGGAGGCTGTATCAGTCTCCATATCTCATCCTAATTGTGCCTGTTTTTCATCAAGTTTTTCCATATGCAGTTCTTGGTTACCATCACTTCCTTCCCATAACTTCACTTGTTTCCTCACATCATATACATTTTCATTATAGATGGCAGAAAGAATCGTCTAATTCATTTTGCTGGGTCTACATCTTCAAGGAGCATGCTAACATGTTTTTGCTCAACTGTTTCTTTGATTTGTCCATTTACATTTTGCTTCTATTTTACTTTCAATGTTTCAAGTTATTTGCATCACCAATTATTTCTATTTATTATCTGTTTTTGTTAAATGCCACAAACAGCTATAGCTCCTTCTGCAATGTAAGCTGATCATGCTTGCCTCCTTATCTTCATGAGCACAATAGTGATGTTAACTTGTGTTTGGCTAATAATGGGTACTTAAGTTACGCAGCTCACTAATCTCATTAAAGACACAGGGTCATTTTGTTCATTAGAGATCGAAGTAAGCTCATAACTTACAATTTCATACTATGCCACAGCATACTACATGTGAATGCACAGGGGAACAAAAGTAGCACCAACTTTTATGCAAGGTTAATGAACCCCAAAGCCTGTGTGGGGAATGAGTTCTGAGGACACGCTTAACAGAGCTGGGTAAAGTCAGTTATCTCTAGTTTCTCCTGTAGGCAAAAGCTGGTTCTGAAGAATAATTCCCTCAAATTGTTTTATAATTTGAACAACATATTAGGTTTTATTTTTGACATTTAGTAGCTTATAACAATGTGTTCTGAAACCAATGCCTACATCTGGCAACATTAAAATAAGCCCATCCCCTACTGAGAACAGACCGTATGGAGATAGTCTTACATTTATTGAAAACCTTAACTTTTAATAGTTTCACAATTATTTCCTGCTGGAACTCTTTTAGTATGCAAAACATTGTTTTAATTGTTCTGTATAAGTTCTCTTCTGATATATACTATTTAATGGGATATCAAAATGTCATTCCCTTGGTCCCTTTTCTTTTATTGTATACTTAATGAATTTCTACTTAAATGAATTTTGTTGTATAAGGTAGGAAATACCTTTCTGTTTCTGTAAAAAAAAATCAAATTTGTAGTTGTCTCATTTTTAAAGAAAAGACAAGATACGGGACTTGTAGGCTCTGTAGATAAAGGAGGCTGCTGTGCAAACCTGGTAGCTTTTGTTCAATAACCAGGACCTATGGAAAGGTAGAAGGAGAGAGTAGAAAGAAAGAACGGACTTCACAGTGTTGTCCTTTGAACTCAACTCATACATTGTGGCATATGCCTCCTTTATCTAATTCACACACACACACACACACACACACCACAGAATAATTAATTGGTTTGTTAAGAAGATAAAATATCCATTTTACTGTTTTAAAAAATAGTTAGACAAAACAGAAGGCAAAATAGACCTTAGTTTGCAAAGGCCAAGAACCATAAACAGTAAAAGGATTATGGAATGAAGCTCTATGAGAACTCTCCACTGCATACAAAAGCTAACAACAGCAAAGTTTCTATATTATTTCTTTGTCTTATATACAATCTATTTGGCTTTTTAAAAAAATATTCATTTATTTATTATGTATACAATATTCTGTGTGTATGCCTGCAGGCCAGAAGAGGACAGATGGTTGTGAGCCACCATGTGGTTGCTGGGAATTGAACCCATTACCTTTGGAAGAGCAGGCAATGCTCTTAAATCTGAGCCATCTCTCCAGCCCTCTATTTGGCTTCTAAGTGAGCAAAGATCATTATGATTATTTTACTAACAGAATATCTGAACAGTGTGTTCTCTCATTAGTTTCTCTTTCCTTTTTTGAACACTTGGCCAAGAAAGACATGAGCATCTGCCATCAGTTGCTTAGGCCCTTATAAACCCAGAGTTCCACAAGTGAATCAGGGGAGAAAGATTGGATAAGATAAATAGACCTGGCGCCATGGCAGGCTTTAATCACAGATATTCTGCCCAAGCTACACTCAGTTTGTGCTTATATGGGACTTTTTCCAAATATCTTTTCCAGTACTACAAACTGAGGTGTTATTTAATACTGCAAAACCTGCTATCTGGTCATAATCATTTTTAACTCATAAAGTTATTAAATAACTAGCAATAGTGCTAGTGTGTTTTTAGTAGTGAAGCAATGAAAAAGCCAGTATAAATTAACAATTTTAATAATAAAAATAAATGTGTCATATTTATTTATGTAGCAATGTCTATATATCTGGGGAATAAGATAGTGGCACAATAGTTCTTCCATTATAGACCATTCTTACACCTTGGAGTGACATCCCATCTATAGCTCAACACATCTGCAGAGAGATAGTGAACATTCTATTATTTTCTAAGACCATGTTAAGAAAAAAAATGTACACTACATTTAGCAGAGAAAATTACATTTAAAAAAAATCTTACTAAATAAGAACTGAGAATCTGAAAGAGCAAAAACATTTTGGCATAATGGAATTAACAATGCAAGACACAGGCACTTGCTGTTATTAAAATTCTTCATAGAATAAGGACATTGATGAGCTGAAATTATAAGTAGGAATTTCTACTCAGCCCATTCCACAGTACCTCTGTGGAACTGGGACTCGCATTTCTGAGGAAGAGACATAGGCTACTGGTATGGATGTCTTTGAGGGAGTATGATGAAGCAAATTCTGCCAGTTTTGACTACTAGATTCTTCTGTTCCTTTTGAATAAATCATGATTACAGGGGTAAAGAAACAAAGCTGGGATGATGATGACGATGATGATGATGATGATAAGAAATCTAATAAAATGCCCATTTTCTTGTTCCATCTTGAATTCTTCTAACTTACTGAGTAAAACAGGAAACCAGATACTCACTGTGTAGAAACATGATCTTGGGGAATCACCACCCTACCTATAACTAAAGGAAGGTCACTTTTCAGAAGCAGTACCTTCATAAGTGAGACATATTCATATTCCCATCTTACATTTTCATGTATGGGCATCTTAATGTAATTGAGTCATTTGGACCCATACATAGTTTTATCTCACAATTTTCCTGAGTATTACATTAAAAAAGCAAAGCTCAATTATTATTCTCCAGCCTTCCTTCAGTGACATTTTCTTTTTAAACACAAGTTGGTTGAATTGAGTGCAGGCAAGTGCATAATATGAGAGTCATGCATAGACATCAATATGGTACCAAGTAAATTAAAAAGAGATTTGCTTCAAGGATGCTGAGTACTCCAGAGAATGTCTTCAATCTCTGGAAAATTGGCAGTTAAAATCCTCATTTCAGTTGCACCAGAAAAACCATCAAGTACATTCAAAACTGCTGGTGAAGAATAAAGTTCTGTTAGAAAGAAAGAAACGTCATGGATGTAGGAGAACTGTTAAAGTGATTCCGCATGGAGATTGCTCAATGCGGGAATGTTCTGACCTAGTGTTACTGCACTAAAGAAAAGTTACTATGGTTTTAGTTAATGAAAAAAAGTCATGGTTAAGTTGTTTCTGAGCATCAACTGTAGAATACAACATATATTCATTATACTGGAAAATATGTTATGAAAGAATAATGTCTGCCTCATTTGCAAGCTTAAATTATCGAGTGATAGAATGGTGTCTTAATTTGCAAGCATAGAAATAATAGTGTATGCTGATGGGAAGCTCCTAGTCTGCAGTGAGAAGATAGGAAATTAACATCTAGATGTTTATGTGGCAACAGGTTAATTTTGAGAAAATTGTCTCCTCTATGTTTTCTTTCATGAAAAAAAATTAAAATTCCAACCTTATTAAGCAAGAAGTAGAATTAAACTATTTTAGTGATTTTTCCTTTTACCTCAAATGATCAGATGGACATACTGCTTAATTATCTAAAGTTTCATATTAAATAGAGCAGATAGCAATGTTGATTACACTAAAGTAAAAAATCTTGCATAAATGATCATTCTAATTTTCAGTCAATTGCCTTTTAAAAGCTTGGTCAAGGAATATTTGCATATGAACAAGAAGGAAAGGAAACTGAAAACTTTAGAGATGTTTAGTAATTAAAAAAATAAAAGTAATAAAATCACCAATATCCTGATGAATTTTAAGAATAATTTGTTTTGAATTTGTATGTAGTGCTTGTACTTAAAGTGGGCAGTTTAGCTTGTTTTGTGGACTCTAGTTTCTGGAGTTTCATGCTAACATAGAATTTAGGGATGAAATAGGAATAAACAAAGAGAGTCAGTCTTCTGGGTGTTTGTCATGCATATATTTCCAGAACATCCTGGTGAGAAGCCAGCCTCTGAGCAGCTTTTATTACTTACTAAAGATGCTGTTGGCTGTAACTTCATACCAAGGTTGACTCGTGTAGAAAAAAGAAGTATTTCAAAAGGGAAATTTAGGATCAAATGGATATTTATTAAAAAGTTGTTGCAATTGTTTCTGAAAGAAAATTTACTAATTTGCTATATAATATATGCACATATCAAATTTTCAACCTTCAGTCTTTTCTGCGATTTTGAAATCTTACTCTTTATCAACAAAAATATAAGCATCAAGGCAAAAAAAAAAGAAAGACAATGAAAGAGTCTGGCAAACTGTCATTGATTTAGTAGAACTTCTACTAGAAAAATAAATATGTCATACCAAATAAATATGAAGAAATCATTTAGGGAGCCTGAGAAGTCTTTTCAGTATACCAAATTGACATATCCTTTTTGCATGTCTGTAACTGTCCCTCAGTTTTGGTTATGTGAATAAGGTTGAGATGGCTAAAGGGAAAACTCAGATCACAGACCTTGTTTTATTGTATAAAGTTGACAGATACTGTGCCTTGTTCATGTACTTTCCCAAAACACAATTATTGTTAAAGCCTACTGAAAGACCCTCAAAGTGGTCTTGTCGCCGAGGAGCCCCAGGCTCAGTAACCAGGCCGTCAGATGCAAAAGCACAAGGTTTATTTTCACAGTTGCGCAAGCGGGTGCCTAGCTCCGGGATAGCTAAGCACCCCAAGTATCCGTGCAAGCAAGTTTTTATAGATAAAATCATAAGTTTTACATAAATTATAATATGGGATACAGGTACAATTGGGATTGGTCTAGATATTCAACCCAGAACGAAATTAACATAGTCCAGCCTGTTTTTAAAAAAATTAGGTACATGACATTCTGCATGACATTCTGTTTTTATGGCATCCTGGCATCCTGCTTGTTCCATTGTGATTTAGTTTGCAGATTGGTAATCATTCACTATGACCGGTTCTGATAATCATCTGCTTAGAAGACTGTGACTGGTTCTGATAATCATCTGCTTAGAACATTGTGACCGGTTTTGATAATTGCTAGCCTTCCTGGCCTGTAGGGGGAGGAAGAATCTGCAATGGAGTGCAATGATTAAACCTGTTTACCATGCTTTGTAGTTTTTCATTACCCAACTCATCCAGTTCGTTATGAAAAATCGGTTGGGGTCTTTCACTACTAATAAATATTCTCAAAGTAATAAAATCATATTTGCTTTCTATGTTTATGTTAATATGGCATTAAGTTGCTTTTATATATAACATACTTGTTTTAAGGATAAGGGATGAAAATTGATACCTTCTTCTAAGAAAAAAGATATGACCACTTCATCAAATAAATATTAAAATTAGGTTGATCAGCTTTTAACTTTTTGTGGGAACTTTTAAAAATAGTATTAATCTCTATTTAAAGCAAACAAGTCAAACACAAAAAAAAGTAATTTTAAATGTTTATGAAATGAAAATAAAACATCCAAAATTATTTTAAGGGCTGCAACAGTATTCTTACTGCATTTATCTCATTGACAAATAGAGGGATGGCATTTCAAGCATTCATTTAAAAATAACCTTGGGAAAAGGAAGATATATGTGTGGCTTCTTAATAAATGTTATCCATTAAACAAATATCAGAAGTATTTTTATTCTAAATAAGCACTATTAGGGAAATCTAAGGACACACAAAGGAAAAGTGTAAAGATATAGTTGTAAGAATGAGTGAAATAATATGATGACAATTAAAAAATTGATGACTTTAGCCAACCTTTGAAATTTTGCTTTTAATCCATTGTGCTTTACTATAATTTTTTGTTGACAGCCTATAATTTCAAATGAGCTGTCCTTACTGCAATGCTATTTATAAAGATAAACTAATTTAATTATAGAGCAAATTGTGAATTTTTCAAAATAAAAAACTAAGCTGTCTTCTCCTTCTCCTTGCCACTTCCTTCTGCATTAGAAATTGTAGCCCAACTCCCAAGCCCAGAAACTGACCCTTTCCATTTGACATGTTGCAGTTTGTGCATTAGAATGATGCCCAGCTTCCTCCCTTACACTTCTGACAAACTCAGAGGTGCCCAAAGATTTTTAAGACAGATTCCACATCAATTAAATATTATAAAAATTAGAAGTTTGATCACATTTTGTGCCCATGTCTTCCTTTCATCTTTCTTTTGTTTTATATATGACATTAAAACACTTAAGCTCGAAGGATGCTCAGTCGTGCCACAAAGACATTTGCTCAGCTATGATCATAACAGCATTGTCATAGCCAGAACATGGAAACAACCTAAATTCCCCTCAACTGAAGAATGGATAAGGAAAATGTGGTACATTTACACAATGGAGTATTACACAGCAGAAAAAAAACCAAACAACATCTTCAATTTTGCAGGAAAATGGGTGGAGCTAGAAAACATCATTTGAGTGAGGTAAAACAGACACAGAAAGACAATTATCACTTGTACTCATTCATAAGTGGTTACTAAACATAAAGCAAAGAAAACCAGGCTACAATCACAATCCCACAAAGCTTAGACAACAATGAGGACACTAACAGAGACTTACATAGATCTAATATATATGGGAAGTAGAAAAAGACAAGATCTCCTGAGTAAATTGAGAGCATGGGGACCTTGCAGCAGGGTTGAAAGGAAGGGGAGAGGCAGGGAGGGGAGCAGAGAAAGATGTAGAGCTCAATAAAAATTTTAAAAAAGCTTCAACACTGTGAAGACTGAGTTAATTTAACATTATAAAGACATACCATCATACACAGCTGTGCATGCTGGCTATTCCTGGTCTGTAATGAGAAAAGAAAGTTTGGTACTTTCACTGTTGTTCAGAGCAGCTTAATGAAGGAGAGTTTGCTGGGAGGGGGGAGAAAAAACAAAACTTAGACTCTAATGTTTTCCACAGTCACATCAGACTGGCAGAATTAATTGGTGAAAATCCCTAATGATTCTTTAACAAGAGAGCCATTGGACATTGAGAGAAGGACCCACCTGTAACGCCCAATATCAGACAAAGGTTGTGGAACACAGCCTGTAGAGTGTTACAACACATTGACAAATGTTTCAGTGACCTAGAAAGTGTCTTTTAATGTTAAAGGGCATTGCAATTAGATTAAGAATGAGTGTGGAGGTTCATTTTCTCAGCACATGCATCAGAGTTCTTATCTCTCTGAATCCCCAGATTTTCTTTACACAATGAGTAGGTTTGCTTACTTAATGAACCTCTTCAATGCACATGGAAAATGAGGGGAAACTTTTATTATCAAATTATCAAATGATAATTTCTGACTTGAAGAGATGGACCAAATATCCTATTTTCTTCCTCTTGATTGTTTTGGGTATAGTACTGTGGCACCACTTTGAATTCATCTTATAAATAATGTACCCCTTGTTTTGTGATTGAAATGAGGGGCAGTTTTTCTTGACCCTTCTGATTTTCAGGTCTCTGTTGGTATGACTTGTATTCACATCCCTTTCTGCTCTTCCAGCTGTGGACTTTGAAGGACAGCAGGTCCCCCTCTATCTTGAACTTTGCCAGTTACACAGGAAGGGTTTCTCTTGATCTCTGCCACATTTGACTTCTTTTCCTTTCTAGGCATGTAGGAGGTTATCTTTGTTTTAAAAAGCTCCTTTTAAACTTAAGTGTTGTCCTTTTATTTTATGATGTAATAGATGTAAATATTTAAGAAACTATTAAAAACCAGTTTATACTTTTATTGTTTTCTATATTATTTTCCAAAAACAGATAACATTTTCAGAAGTATATGTTCAGAAGTAATACTTTTATAAAATAATTTGTGATTTTTTGTTATTTTCTTCCTGTTCTAATTTCTTTTCTCTGAATTTCATTTCAATTTATTCTCTGGATTTCATATTGACTTACTTATTGACTGCTTTAAATCAATTGCAAAACTAAAATTCATGTAATAGTGTCAAAATAAAATGTATAACAACCATAAATATAAATCAATAATATCTTTCCTTTTGTTCTTGGTAATATAATTACATACCTTATTTGTTAGCAAATATTTTTTAAAAATAAATGAATAAATATAAGCCAGCATTTTTCCCTAAGGTGTTACATTCTCAAATATGCTATCATATAAAATTTGGTGCATGTGAGTTTGCAGAAGTGATGATATGAATCAATCAAATCTCTTTCCATATGTGAGCTAATGTCCATACACCTTTATTCCTTTTGCTGTTCAGTAGAAATACATTGCTGTGGTGAATATTAGCTTTTCTTTTAGTCATAGTAGGGAATTCACTGATTTTCTTTTTAGTTAGAAACATTTTACTAACTTACTCTACAAATGTTTACATTTTAATTTGCATACCTGGAAAGCACTCAGAACAATGATTTGAACAAACAATTATCAGTTCCTTCTAGTGTTTCAGCTAACATATTTGTACCCTCATGCTAGCTCTGTTTCCTTTAGCCTCAGCCACAGAGTGGCCCCTGATTACCTTCAGCACCATGAAAACCAGGACAAAATTCAATATGGTTCCTATACTTTCTTCTTAAGCTGATTTTATTTCTACTTTTTCCCCTCACACTGAGAATTTCTTTTTGCAGTTTTGCTCATGATTTTGTATAATCATTCTACTCTCAAGTTAATTTAATAAGTGCCCAATGTATGTATAAGTACCCAAAGTGTGTGTTCAATATTAGTGTAAACTTATTTACTCAAGCAAAGAAATATATCAAAGGACACTGAGTCAGTCTGATTTCGGCAGATTCCATAGTGTTATCATAGCAAAGCTCCTTTCCTATATTACAAAAGTTCAGAGTCTGGTTAAATTCTAACATTCAGAACAAGCATCCTGCTGCTTTCTGAAAATAAACTGACTAATTATAAATACCTTGTCTGAATACTAAACAAGGGTAAAATATATACTTGCAACAAAATTTTACAAGAGCATTCTTTGAACAATTCCATTTGTTTGAAAGAATGTGTAGGCATCTCACTAACACTCGACCGTTTGTGTCTGTGAAGGCTGTTTGATTATCATGGGCGTGTGCCTCCACCTCCTCGAGCTGTCATCCCCCTGAAGCGTCCCAGAGTGGCTGTGGCTACCACACGTAGGGGAAAAGGCGTCTTTTCCATGAAAGGGGGCTCCAGATCTACTGTTGGTGGGCCTTCTGCATCAGGCTCAAAAGGTAAGAAATGCTCCCTGTTTTATTTCTCTGTAAATAAAAATAAATTAGACCCTTATCTGTCACCCTGCACAAAACTCAAGTCCAAATGGATTAAAGACCTCAACATAAATCTAACCACACTGAACCTGATAGAAGAAAAAGTGGGAAGTAGCCTGCAGCACGTGGGCACTGGTGACCAGTTCTTATGTAAAACCCCAAGGGCTCAGACAATAAGAGCAACAATGAATAAATGGGACCTCC